>NJDC01001021.1:16583-144542 GCA_002245475.1 Calephelis virginiensis
CATACTTATTGATAATATTGGCATAGACTAGATGTTGCTCGCGGCTACACTTTTTATGTGAGAGGTATAAGCACACGGGTCTCTTGATAGATATCATAGATGTGATAGGTGTGTCGCTGCCCTGTGATTAGGATCTTAAGCCAATTGTGCAAGTCTTCCGGCTACCCTACCATCCAGGGTGCTGATTATGTATCTCAGTTGCCAGCTCAAACTGGAAAAGTGTATATCAAATAACGTCATTTGTGTTTGCTATCTCTGTTGTATTTCTCTTGGTCACTGGAGATAGCAAATATAAAACATGTCATTTGACAGCTATTTGATGTACACTTTTCCATTTTAGTTGGCAACTGAGATACATAATCAGCCCCCAGACCAGAGTTCAGTGCACAGTACCCTACCACCAGTGATCTTGTTGGTGACAACCTATTTAAACTGTGCCCCCACCCGAGCATAGACTAAATACGATACAATACGACCTGCCTGGCAGAGAGGCAGATGCAGATTTTCCACTCAGCGGACCCTGTCCGTATTAAAAGTGTTTACTTTTAGGGTTCCTATTTAGATATCGGGCCAATTAGCCTACGTCACTCTTCAGACACCTAATCTCCATATATCCACTTTATATATAAAAAATATACTATAAAATCGATCCGTTACGAGGCTAAAAACAAACAAACATTTTGTATTTATAACATTATTTTATGTTTTACTAGCGGCCCGACTCCGCTGTTATGAATACCTTCCTCTTTAATCACTTTATCTATTTAAAAACAAAGACATCAAAATCCCAAAATCCGTTGCGTAGTTTTAAAGATTTAAGCATACAAAGGGACATAGGGTATAGTGGTATACCGTTAAAAACGTCACTTTCTACGTTAACTCTTATATGTTACTCGTTTAATTATAGCGAAAATATAGTATTTTACGTAAAAGAGACTAACTTTATAATAATTTATTCGAATTAGTGTTAAGTTCCTAACCGCCACTTGTATGTTTCTAGGTACAATTTAACTTAAAGTCAGCTTCTAAATATCTTTACGCTCGTTTTCCTGAAAGAAAACACTAAGCCCCACAATGAGGAACACCAAGGTCAGAGAGGCGATATACAAACTTAAATAAATAAATATCCCTGGACAAGTTATACAAATTGAATCTAACCCCAAAGTAAGCAAATTATTTGCTTGTATTATGGGTGTTAGTCAACGACATTAACAAATAGAAATACTTGAATAGATACCAGAATTAATTGCAGAAAAAATGCAGACATCTAAATTTTTATCACACAAAAGCCTACCCCCGTCGGAAATCGCACCCGAGCCTCGCGGTTGGTTGGTGTAGTTAGGCGTGCTAGCCATTCGACCAACGAGGCGGTCAAAACGAGGTTCTAAAATAACAGAATTAAATTGTAATATAGAGTTAAATGACTTCAATTTGGACAGTTTAACTCATTGTTTTTAAGATGAATATGAGAAAAGCTGTTGTTGCACTAAATACACAAACAATGGAGAAGTTTACACCAGTAAACAATTTCTCGTACTAATAACGGATATAAGTTTACATATTTATTTATTTATTACCATCGCCTCAGAATAGTACCAACGTACTAAATAATAAAACTTTATAAAAATAGCCAAGGCGAAAATCAGGAGCCGGAAAACTGTCAACGTTCCACCGGATCCGGTTTTCCACTCATAATAAATGCAATGAAAGCAGATATTTCAACTGAATTATTTATGTAGTTTCAGCAGATTCATAATAGTACTTTATTTTTATTCATCTAAAATTTATAGTATAAGTATCGCCTCAGTGGTCTAGCGGTCTGGCGTCGGATTTGACTGCTTTAGGTCCCGGATTCGATCCCCGGTTCGAGCAACAAACAAATTTTAAAATATATATTTTCAAATTTCAAATAAAAATAACTTTGCCGGGATTGAATATGTGCCCGGTTGTTGATAGGCTTGCCACTTATCGTATTCTGGGACTTAGTGTCTTCGGCTAAACGTTGAGTGCCCTGGTTGTGCCTTTGCCTACCTCTTCGAGGATGTGGGCGTGAAGATACTTTTGTATAATTTTCTTGGCGGAATTTGACAACCTCCTCGAGCGCTGTTAGTAATCGAGTACTGTATGTTAGCGGATTATACCATTACAATGTTCGCTTCTTTGGTGTTAGACTTTACTTCGATAGGTCCCTCGTCTTCCTCCTCTAGTCCGACAACAAAGAAACATTTTCACAATTTTCTAAAACAAACAGCTTTGCCCGCGATTTGATATGTACAGTTTGGCAATAGGTTTGTCGTCTATAACATTGGTTACTTATTGGGACTTAGGGTCATCGACTAGTCTTGGGTGCTCTAGTTGTACCTCATCCTACTTCTTTTTGGCGAGAAATTATTTTTCTCATTGTCATATTTCCCACGCTCACACACGGAGCTCAAAATTCACTCTTGGCAGCAATGGTGGTCCCACCGAAGCTCACTCTTTCAAACATTAAAATTGAAGTCAGTTAAGAAATGACGGAGAAATCGATTAACATAGATAAAAAATATATAAGTCGAAAATAATATAATCTTCTTGTCAACTTCAGTTAAAAAGAGACCGAAGTCCACAAAACTAAATCAAAAACTTGCAAATTTCTCAAACGAATACCTTTTACTCGTATAATAATTTAATAGTTTCGAACTAGAAACATTTGTAATGATATTTTTTCACGGCATTAATTAAATTCAGTTAAGGAAATGTACTACTTATTTTATTGGCACGATTGGCTTATACTAATTGGACGCTCACTGGCATTTTGTTTCGTTAAGAGAAATTGGATGCTCTTTGGCATTTTATTTTTATAAGAGACTTCTGAGGAATCTTTGCTTAAATATTTTGTGATGCTATTCCAATAAATTGAAGTCTGTTTTATAAACTTCAATTTGTTGAATCAAATGCAATTATTAAATGTTTTGTTACGGTTATTCTTTGAAATAAATAAATAATTATTTATGATAAGCAAATTCTTGGAAAAATTACACAAATTGAATCTAAGGAGTTAGGGCCCTAACACATAACCGCGTTGCGCCACCGCGTCGCTAAAATCGTCGGTTTGCGTTTAATCTAAGATCCAAAGTTAGGTCGACCTACACCGAGCTGATAATTGGATGAAACGGTTTTTATTGCAAATTTAATACTTCAGAAAATGTCTCAAAATGGGAAGCCTAAGAAATCCTGCATTTTTTATTTTTTTTAAATGTTTTTTATTCATAAATTGGTGCAATAGGGGAAGGTTGCGATCATTGGACCGGCTCTTTCATTGGACCACCTAATTTTTTCAAAAACTATGCGTGTCACAGCAAGTTGAATGCGTTTATACGCAACAGTACTGATCCCGGGGGGACCCCCGCCAAACCTCAGTGGACTCACGACGCGTTTCAAGTAGTGACGTGTGTGCATGTGTTAGCGGTGACCGTAATATAAAAACCGTGCCATCAACAAACTGATGTAAGTAGCATTCTATTTTTTCATTTTTGATGATTTTATTATATCAAATAGCAAATTTATCTGTGCTCACATAGACTATGAAGTTTTTTAACAAATTTTCACAATTTTTAATACCCGCTTTCGTTCTGTTTATATACCTAGTTTCCATCAATGGACCACTATGGTGACGCCACTATTGGACCAGTCCAATCAAAGAAACTTATTTTCACCTAGAATTATAATTCTAAGAAATGTTTTTGAATTTCATTTACATTTACTTGATACTCATAAAAAAAAATATATGTATGGAAACTGCAGCAATATCGAAAATGCAATATCAAAATCAATAAATACCTAAAGATTTTCGTATTGTGTAGGTTTCTTAGTATTTAGCGTATTTGATACTTACCTAACTTTTTGTTACAATTAGACTTTATTTGTATATTTCAGAATGTCGGCAGAGAAAGAAAAAAAGAAATATTATTCTTGGAATGAAACTAGTATGAGTCGTTAAGAAAAAAACGATTGGAATAAACGAAGCGAGTCGAATCCATGGCGTTCCAAAAGCTACATTAAAAACAAGATTGAACGGGAAAAACAAAGAAGCTGTCGAAGAAGTAGAATATGATTGTTACAAAAACTATTGAATAAAAAAATATTTCTTATTTTGTATTTCACTTAGTTACCTTCATTGGACCATTTATACAAATATTTTTAAGTCCAATTATGGCAATTTAGTGGTCCATTCAAGGTAACGGTGGTCCAAAAAAAGCAACTCCTCGTTGAAGAGTTATATTAGTATATTTCTAAAACCTATCAACTTTCATTGCTAATAATTTATATACCATTAATTTACATAAACAGTATCACATTCCAATAAATGATTTTCATTTTTCGATGATATTTCATGAGAAACTACTTAATAAATTTACGTGGTCCAATCATAGCAACCTTCCCCTATTAAGATTTTATACCGCCTAACGACACTGCAGAAGTTTGATTGCCTGTTATTTATCTAGATTGCCAGGTATAAACAGATAACTGTAGACGCTAGTTTACTTTTACGGGTTTGGATGATAAAAAAAATATATCAACATATGTACAGTTTTATTACAATTTATGTTGATGGTTCCCTAAAAAATTGGAACCATGAAAAACATTTTTGATGTAGTTAAAAAAATTGCATTTATTACTACCTGTTATGTTCGTACATCGCTCTGCCATTTGTTTTTTTTTTTGTTTTGTTTTTGGCAGGGCCGTGCCTATTTGATATTAGTCAAGTTTACTTTATTTGAGTCAAGTTATTACCTTATTTCTCAAAATGGACTTAAATTATTGAAAAATATCTGAACCAAAAGACGTTGTCCTGTCATATCTTCTTATTGCATTTATTTCAAATTATATTTCTCTTTCTCTTCTCTCTCACCAACACGACAAAATAAAAATCAGCAAAATTGGTACATAAGTTTAGACATTATGCGATAAACTAACGGATAAGATAAGTCATATGACCTCATAATCAGTCATGTCTGTGTCTTTACTGTCATTTACATACTAAATCTTGATACTAAAGATTCAAAACGATTTTTTTAAATTACATTTGCTATTAGGTACGATTAAGTTTTTTGCCACTACTCAACTTCGAAAAAAGGAGGTGGTTATATGCTCGACTCCTGTATATTTTATTATATTTACTATTAAGTCCGGCTTTGATAATGGAATCTTAAGGAAATCGAGTAAATTTGTAATTATTTGTGTTCGTAAATAATTCACTTTTTAAAATTATATAATTATACAATATTTAATATATATTCTTACAGAACTATTGTTTTTTTTGTTACTAATTGCTTAGCGTGATGATCCTTATCTCGCCTAATGAAATGTAAAGAAAGGGTCGAGAGAGAGAGAAGTAAACTACTAAGTTACTTCTTTTCTTTTCTTCTTAAGCCAAAAGGTGCCTATTCGTTCTTCCTTCGACGACGCTTAAGGTATGATGTTCCGGAAATACCTACTTACGCAGAGAATTCTATTACTTAGCCGTTGGAATAATAAAATGTATAACCGACACAACGAACGACGTAATTTACTCACAAGCTTTCGCAAACGTCAATAAATCATTTTAATATATTCCATTGTCGCCATCTTGACATATCTAAGACTCATGTAACAAGAAAGAAGTTAAAAGGCGTATAATATTGTCAGATTCCCCAAATACCCTGGTAGATAAAAACGACAAATAAAGTACAAACCACCATTTGTCACACAAGTAATCGAGCGGAAAATCGAGGAAGTCCCACTCATGGAACTAAAGAATGAAATCAATTTTCAAACGGATCCACGTCGCTTTTAAAATTGAAAAAGTTATTGATATATCTCGTGATCTGTTTCAGTGTACTTTCAAATAAAACTTGGTCAGAACGTTGTCGATATTTAGTGTCATCTGTTTCCATGTTTAAATGTAGTTTAATCAAAAAGTTATTGATATCTTTGGTTATATGTTTCAGTGTATTTTCAAATAAAACTTGTTCAGAAAGTTATTGATATTTAGTGTCATCTGTTTCCATGTTTAAATGTAGTTTAATCAAAAAGTTATTGATATCTTTGGTTATATGTTTCAGTGTATTTTCAAATAAAACTTGTTCAGAAAGTTGTTGATATTTAGTGTCATCTGTGTCCATGTTTAAATGTACTTTAATCAAAAAGTTATTGATATCTCTTGTGATCTGTTTCAGTGTATTTACAACAACAACTTAATCAGAAAGTTGTTGATATTTAGTGTCATCTGTTTCCATATTCAAATTTAGTTTAATCAAAAAGTTATTGATATCTTAGTATAAGATCCGAATCTACATCAACGTATACTGAGCTATTATCAGGTCAGGTTACGTCGATGTAAATTCGGATCATAAACATATTTTTAATAAATTTAGGATATTAAAAATCATGTAAAACCGAATTGGCTAAAATAATCCAAGACGGAACATTTTAATAATTAAAAAACTTATTTTTAATTTTTCCTGTTTTCTTTTTTTCAATAATAATATAACAATATGTTTGCAATCAAACCGCACATATGTTGTTATATATTTCTTAAGCAATCCCGCGAAAGTGACAGGTATATCGATACTTGTTTATGCTATGTATTTCATTCTCAGATCAATAACAGGCAACCCAAATTCTCTCGTATTATACTTTAAGTCAGAATAAAATGTGATTATCTTAAAATTGCAACATTCAACTTAAAAAAAACTGTTCAGGACTTTTTAGGCAATCCATATTTAAAAAATTTAATAAAACATATACTGAATTCATTATAAAATATGTTTCTTGCTATTATCGACTCGGTGAAAGTCGACCTAGGTTCGGATGTTAGATCATTTCGCGTGATCTATAATAAATTTGATCAAGAACTTATTGATGTTTAGTGTGATCTGTTTTATAGTTTCCATTTTTGAATAAGTTTAATAGAAAGCTTTTGACATGATTCAAATAAAATTTATCCAAAAAGCTGTTTATATTTTTTAACAAGCTGTTACCCGCTGCTTTGCTCACGTGGCAGTTAATATATTTACTGATTATAGCCCACTAATAAGGACTTGCAAACAAACTTTCCACCCCTATTTCACCCCCTTAGGGGTAGAATTTCCGGAAACGCTTAAATACGTATCTATTCAATTTTAATAAGTAACCTAAAAATAAACTTTCTTTCTAAATTGCTAACTTAAAAAATAACGGTCTTCCTTACAATCTTTCAACCCCTCTTTCACCCCCTCAGGGTTGGAATTTCCAAAATTCCGTCCTTAATGGGTGCCTACTTAATAAAATGCCACTCACCAAATTTCCGGGCTTTAACTCTAACCGCTTTTGCTCGATGATGATGAATTATAAGTATAAATGTGATCTGTTTTCATATTTTTAAACAAAGAAACACTTGTACTGTTTTACTGTTACTGTTTGTGTGTTACTGTTCACTTATAATGCAATTTTATTCAATGTTTTTTAGTAATTTAATCTAATAACACATGTAACATAATTTTTGCTATAAACTCAATGATATTTCAATCGTGTTATTATTATTGTGTTGACTGCTTACTGCTTATTTTATGTTGACATACCTTTTACCGTTTATTTTAATTTATTTTAGTATTGGATAATTTTCCTTATATGATAATATTATTTAATTATAACAATTTTACTTTAAATTTACTTATTTTATTGTTACATGAATTTCAATTGAATATTACTTTTTAGTTTTTTTAATTCTGACATGGGCTTTTATAAAATTGTTTTTTCTTTTAATTAACTGATTCGAGCATTAATAATTAAGTTTTACGTATGTATAAAATAGTAAATTTAATTTAGTAATTAATTAATTAGTGGAGGCAATTGACATGTTTTTTTTATATTTTCTCAAATGGTACTATTTACATCATTTAGTGGTGAAAGAATCTATAGCTGGCATTTAAAGCCCGGTGAAGTTGTAAAAACCGCGAGGTTGGCAACACATTAGTTATTCCAAAAAAAAATAGCTGGCAGCTCCGTTGTATAACATAATAAAGTTTTTTGTATCTACCCATCATAAATGAATTTATATTTACACATCAAAAATATTGTTTAGTTGCTTAAGTTTTAGCCCTGATGATGAAGTGTAAGTGAAACCGGTAGGCTATCTGCAAAGTAATTAATTATAAGTGGTACGTAAAACAGTACAAGTGTTTCTTTGTTTAAAAATATAAACATTTCGAAGTTTAACCAAGCGCCGACGATGGAAAATATCAAATATGTGATCTCTTTTATTGATTAAATTCTTCGAATGAAGTTTAATCAAAGAGTTATTATGATCTAGTGTGATCTTTATATCTATTCTTGTACTAAAATTTACTAATAACAATGGAGTTGTAGTTACACGCCTGGACAGCATTTACAAATTTCTTATCTATTAGCAATCCGGCCTGAATTCGATTTTGTGATAGATCCTATTATTATTATAACTGCGAAAGTTTGTTTGTTTGTTTGTGACTCTTTCACACAAAATTGCTCAACTGATAGTCATAAAATTTGACACACACGTAGAGAGTAACTTGGATTAATACATAGGACAGTTTTAACCCGACAAAATGTTTCTGTGGGACAATTAACCGGGCAATGCCGCAGGCAATAGCTAGTACATAATAAAAATAAAGTTTAAATTTTCATTACTTGGAAAGAAACTAAACAACCCTAAAATATAAAATCTACTGAAAAAACCTACTAATTTGCAAAAAGAAAACAAATTTTGTTTTTTCATTCAATTACTATTGCGTGTACTTTACAACGAATAAAGTGGCAAATAGGTCTGGTGCGGGATTGTCGTAGTCGGCAGCACACTTTTTATAGATAAAACCAGTTTGCACCAATAACATCTATAATGTGTATGACGGTTACCACTTACCAATTTCGTTCGTTACCTCGTAACATAAAAAAAGTATAGAATAAAAGCGGTCAAGTGCGAGCCGGACCGGCCCATTAAGAGTTCCGTAGCAATCATTACGATATAAATGATCTTTCAGTTCATTCAACTCATATTTCATATTTACAGTGATCGCAGTTTACATCACTTCTGCAATTTACGCGATTCTAAACTACACAGTGCTATCTCTTAACAGTTAAGTACAACCACACTAAATGTTATTATTACAGTACATAATAAAAAAAATACTTACTAGAAATATAAATATAGAAATATAAATACATACATCACTTTTACTTTTAAGTTTAAAGTTATTTTAGAAGTTTCAGAGTGGACACATTTTATCACTTTAAAAGTGTCTTTTACGCAAACTATTATTTTTCATTAATTCAACATATTTTTTTTCTAAACTGGATAAAAACCTATATATTATTTTGAAGAGCTATCCATTGATACCCGATATTTATAGATTTAACAAAACAAAATGTTGAGTTATAGTTCTAAGTATGGAGAACCCCCCAAAATGTATTGTTATTCTTCTTTCTTCTATTTCTGTATGAAAAATTTAATGCGGGTAACAAAATACATCTATTTACCATTTTATAACAGCATAACTCTTATAGTTTCGGAAAAAAGTGTCTGTGACTTACGGACGGACAGGCAGATAGACATGATGAATCTATAAGGATTCCGCATTTTGCCTTTGGCTACGGAACCCTAAAAATGACAATCTCATAACTTCCTACAGTTAACTAGGCCACTTCCACGTATAAATATAACGTTTGGCTATTAAAGGATCCCTAAACTACTGCGGGAAAAGTATGGAGTTACTGAATAAAAAGTTTTTATTAAAGTACTGCCCTCCATTGTAAGAGGATGGTCACAAGTCACAAAGAAAAAAGTTTTTCTATTAACAATGGCTTCGTTGACAATGCAAAATCCTTGGTATTGGATCTTTTTCCACTGCAGAGTTTGATACTACTTTAATTTGCGTAGATACATTCAAGAAATGGCGTGGATATAATATGAAATTATGGCAAAAGAAAAAACTGTATTTTTTTGGAATTCCCATCTACTTTCAACTAGTATTTGAATGATATGCAATGCTGCCCTAGTAGAGATCTACCACCTTACCTTTTCCCCGTGTTAGACCGGGCTCCTTGCAGAAAAGGCGATCTGCCTTTTATCTAGACAGCTCATACAAGGCGAGCATAGGCTAACCGTCTCTAGCAAGGTGACATCTATCAATGTGGAAGTTTTCCTCAGCAACTCGCCCGGATTAGTACCACCGCCTTACCTATTCCTGCCGCCATAACGTCAGTGCTTGCGGTTGACGTGTTTACTTTTGCTCGAGTCCCAACATCTCGGTCTCAGGTTGGCAATGTATCTTTACCACATTTGGTGTCCCTAGGCGGCGTGAGCTTCTTACCATCAGGAAACCCGTCTGTTTGTTTGCCTACCAATATCATAAAAAAAACTTTTAACTTTTAACGAGTGATGTTGCTGCCCTGATAGGGATCCATCTCCTTACCTGCCGCAGGAATACCTGCTGCCATAATGACTTTGCCCTGTCCCCGTCCGGAGACTATGTTAGTCTCCGGACACTTAAGGGTTAACTTATATCAGCTAAATGATATGTATGAGTCACATTGTCTCTTATCATCAGGAGAGCCATGATTTCCTTTAGGTGAGCTTGTTTGCTGTCTTATTACAAAAAATAAATAAATGTATATAAACACTAGCCATGGCAGGCCATGCTTCGCACGGGTATAAAATATACATATAAACTTTCCTCTTCAATAACTTAATCTATTGAAAAAACCGCATCAAAATTTGGTTGCATAGTTTTAAAGATTTAAGCATACGAATATGACACGACATAGGGACAGAGTAAGCGACTTGGTTTTATACTATGTAGTGATAGATTGCATACTGGATGCTCCGATAGTAGCGCAGTCTGCTGATCCAATGTAAAACATTCCAAAATCAACTACTACTAAATAATTAAAAAAACATTTCCCAGTGGACCAAATTGGGAATCTAAACCATTCTGGAATCCCCGTTAAGACGCACAAAAAAAATTCATAAAATCGATTAAGTCGCTTAGAATGAGTTCAGTGACAAACACACGAACACAAGAAATATATATATAAATATTAAGATATACAACTGATTAATCACCTTATAGATATTTAGATAAATAGAATTATATTTCTGAACTAATTACATAAATTGAACTAATCTCAAAGCACATTAGTAATGTTAATTATTCTGTAGTGTTAATAAACGACAATACGTAATAGATACACATTTATGAATTTATAAACACCCAGACCCAGAAATACAAACTTCTTCAAAGGTCTGACTTCGCTGGAATCGAACCCGAGTCTTGAACCGAACCAACAATGCAATTTTAAAATTGTATGACATTTAAAAAACATGTTAATAGCAGCATTATATTTACCCACAATTTCTGATTACTAACACTTTAAACATTCATGTATGATTCAACAGAGATATATAATAACATATAATGAAGGTGTTAGGTCACATACATCCCTTTTTTTTTCATTAATAAACACGGAGTAAAGTACTCCAAGGTTCAACCAGGTATTATAGTATTTACTACAATGTGATACAGCATATAACATCAACTTAATTTTACATGTACGTTAATCCATGTTTATTAATAAAAGGATTCGTCTTGTTAATAAACTCGGAGTAAATTAATTCAAACTTTAACCTGATACTATAATATTTATTAAAATCTGATTCAGACATAACAATATCAAAATAATATTAGTCTTACGTTAGTCCGTACTTATTAAGCGTACATCTTTTCTTGTATCCTTAACATCAGCGTCTTGCTTCGGTCTCAGGATCTCAGCATTAGTCTGACTAGGCACTCATGTTATCTTTGGTGTCAGGTGAAGAAAAATTTCTTACAAAATAGTAGGAAATTCAACAAAAAACTTGTGTTACTTTCCTGTATTTAAAAAAAATTAATGACAATCCCATAAAACTTTACATGCATTTTTGGAGTTTCTACTCCTAAAACTACTACTACAAAAATTGTTTTTTTAATAACATTAGTACTTGCCATCACTATGTTCTAGTCTGGAAAAGCTTAATATATTAAATTAAGTATCTTCGCGCTCTTATTCCCGAATAGTTGGGCTGAAGTACAACCATTAACCAAAGATAGTTTGGTCTCAGATTGTGAGACAGCAAAGGTGATCTAACCGGACAATTAGCGAATAAGGTTGCTTTTATTAAATTGAAAAAGAAAACACATTTTGAGTTGCCCGACCCGGGAATCGTACCCGAGACCTCATGTAGTCAGCCAACAACGAACTATTAGAACACAGATGAGATAACTGAATGGTAGCAGTAACATAGATACGTCAAACTTATAACACCTCTCTTCTTCAACTTATTTTTCCGACAGGAGCTAAAACAAATCACAATCAAAATCAACAAGGCAAAGTAAATACATGGAAACGTTCCAGGGTCTTTGTTTGTGCCTTTCATATCTCATAATTTAAATAAATGCGCCTTGAAAGTTTTTAATACGATGCTTACTGTAGCTACTTTTTATTGTACCGATGTTTTTGTTTTATTCATCTATACTAGGGTTGTAACGGATATATTTCATCCGAAGCGGATTTGGGGTTTTTAAAGTAAGGCTATCATGCACCTGTAACATCATGACGTCTACAGGCCACGGTTGTTTCTTACAATCAGGAGAGCCGTGAAATATAGAGTTTAGCAATTAAATCAAGTTAAATATTTGACTGATTCCAAAAGGAGTCTATACGAGTATTGGTGGAACGAAATTTTTTGATGCGACTTGCATGAACTTTTCATAGCACTTGATAGAGGCAGCTGACGCTATTGAGTATGCTTCAAACTCCGATCATCTCTATGGTTTAGCGGTGTGGTGTTGGAGTTGATTTTGGGTTCTATCCTTGGGTCGGGTAACAAGAAAAAAAGTTTTTGTGTTATTTTCTTATAAATAAAACAACGTTGCGTTGGAATGGATATGTGCCCGGTTGACGTAAGTCTGCCACCTATCATATTGTGGCTTTTAGTGTATTCGGCTAATCGTGGTTGCTCTGGTTGTATCTATGCCTACTCTACCCGAGATGCGGACAGACACTTTTTTCGACCTCCGATTTAAAAGTGATCGAGTCAAAGTCGGAACCGAAGAAACTATCGGACATTCCGAATAATTGGAACCGGATTCAAAGCTCCGAAACATCCCTAATCCACAGCATGAAACGTGTACATAGCCTTGACGAAAACGTATACATTCATACCACAAAAGCACCGGGAACTCTAAGATTATACGCCTGATTAAATATTTTCGCTCCAATGCAAATAAAGGCTGGAGGGAGGAAAATTCTCTGCGAATATTTCGAATCTGTTTATTATATAAACGTAGACATATTGGCGAATACGCTTTGCTCATGTTTACTTGTAATCCACGAGCGATTGATTATATTTCCCCGTGACTTGTCACTCGAATTTAAATCAACGTTGGCAAAATGTTTGTTATAAAGCCAATTTTCAAGTGATTGATACAATTTTCCAATTTGTAAAATTGATTGCAACTCATGGAATTCATTATCATATCAAATTCATATTTATGACCGATGAGCCGAACCGGTGAACTTTGTATTGCTTGACATTAACAGCTACGGTTTCAATGTATTAAACCATTGTTTTTCACATTTTTTCTCGGTTTTTCTCTTCATAAGAAGCTTCTCCTGACAATAAATAACACAACAACAAAATAATTAACAAAATTGGTCCATCCGTTCAGGCGTTATGCGACAACCACGGGAAATTGAGGTTCATTTGTGTATAGAGCATAGATCAAACAGGTACCGCTTAGACGATGAGCTGTAATATGTTCCTGGCTCTTGTCATCCAGAAAGAGCTCGTCTATATTAGGCAACTAAGAACTATCTAAAGTTGTAAGTACAAATCTAAAAATCATAATCATAAAAGTAGAAATTTTAATAATCCCTATTTAAAACATATGCGTAATGTAGCTGAGAATTAGCTCGTCGGCTTTAAAACAGAACAGTGTGCATTTAAATCGGTTCTTCCATTTAGGAGCTATGGTGCCACAGACAGACAAACACGGAGGGTCCATATTTAATTTTTTTTCCACCAGGGATTATTATTTGAAATTTCTGGCATCTTGATTACATTTAAAGCTTTGTAGCTGTATATGGGATCAGAGATTATAAGTTATCGACGTTTCAGTGGATGTCCAACTACACTGATTTTATTTTCTACTAGCTTTACCCAGAACTTAGTTCGCTTGAAATTTAACAAAAAACTATTTAATTTATTTAGTTAACTTAGATTTTTTCTAAAATAAAAGCAACTTATAACCCCTTTAATTACATTAGCTTCCTTCCAGTGAAAAGTCCCGACGACATCCGTCAAGCCGTTTTAGAGATTAGCAAGAACAAAGATGGTAATTCTTTTTGGTGTCTTTAGGCGGAGTGAATTTCTTATCGTCAGGAAATTCGTCTGTTTGTTTGTCTTCCAATATCATAAAAAACATGAATAAATAGCACTTAAACCACTTAACTAAAACTTAACTTAAAAAATACTTTTGTGACATTAATTAGTAACGATAGTCGTATCTGCGATCATTTGCCGTCTTATTGTATATAATATAATAAACGTAGATTACAGTTAGTCTAACTTTACTCCAAGGTTGAACTTGACAATACACAAATTCTCTATTAATAAAGATTGAATAAAAAATAAAATACTTCGACGCTGATCTCTGACTTAAAGGTGATCCATTCCCCTACGTGGTTTTAGTAACAGAATAAGGATCTATTATCTTGACATTTAGTTCATATTTCCGAATACAAAAAAAAAACCGTTACAAAACTTCTGTTGCGATGCCTAATTGTATAATTTAATGTCAAGTTTGAAAAGCTACAATAAACAAAGAAGTATATATTATTATCTAAGTTAAAACAAAAAATAGGTACTAAACACTTTTTTTAATTATTTTTTTTTAAGTTAATTTGCCCCTTTCTGGGGCCGGTTAAGACCTTTAGGCCATGCTGCCACGTCTTCCGTATTAATTAATTCTTATACAGTAATTAGTCACATGTCTTCTGTATCACTTATTTCTTATACAGTCATAAGTTACTATTTACAAAGTCACGTCAGGGTCTTGAGTAAATCGGTGGTCACTTTACATAAGCTCACTTTGGGAGATTTGGTGGCAGCGAGGAAGTTTACGAGACACTAATTTCTTCGTGATTATTTAATTTGTGCACTTTCACTGAACAAAATTAAACTAATTCCCACCTAAATTAACTAATTTTACTCATAATTTACACGAAATTCAATAATTGTGAAAAAATTACGACCACCTTCAATCACGATGGCGCCAAAACTCAATAAACACTTTTCTTAAATCAGTATCTTGAGACACGCTAAGACCTATTGACATACGGCCTCTTTCACTTAAATGTTTTATTCTATTTTTTCCAAATTAGGAAGTTTCTGCTCTAAATTAGATAAATAACTAAATAAACATAAAATCTTAATTAATTTTCAAAGGTTTTCACAGAACAAATTACAGATGAATATAATTTGTCAAATGCATATTTTACACTTTTCCTTTTTTTTTGTTTTAGGTCAGATTTATTGCTGAAGTCACTTTGTTTAACTCCTTATTTTTCCTATAACAGCATGAAATACTTATTTAATAATAATAACACGTGAAAGCCAATGTTAATTTTTTTCGTAACAGCTTTTTCAACAATATCCTAAACATACCAATCTCTTACTAGTAATGTATGTATGATCAAAGACAATATATTTTACTAATCTCTGGTATGATGTAATACTAATAAATATGTATAGAAAAAGGAAAACAAGACAGCCCGCTGAGTTTCTTGCCAGATCTTCTCAGTGTGTGGGCGCGTTCCGATCCGGTGGTAGTTTCTAGTATTATATAGACTCGTCACAAGTGCCTCTTGTAAGGTGAATGTGAATAAAAATATTTCTATTCTATTCATATATCATAGCTTGATTTCAATAAATTGTCTCCCTCGTGCAGTCCCATGCCTCGACTGTTGTAATAATCATCTTCTTCATTTTTCAAGCAAAACTTTGTATTTTAATTACCTACACAAAACGTTCAAAATATTAGCTTACTACTCTTGTGTTACCTACTTTGTTTTAGATTTATAGTTTATCATGTTTGCAATTATATCTAACAATGTATTTCTCACTAAACTAATTTAGTTGTTCATTTTTTTTGTATTTTACCTTTTTATCTGTAAGATTGTAGAGAATCCTAAAAAAGCGCGCTAGTCGTTTTAAACTTTCCCGCCAAATAGGACGAAAATACGTTTTGTGTTGCCATAATACACGCGTTAGCTCTTCGTAAAGAAGGTGTTGATAATTTATGGTTGCACCATGTTTATTAATAACGTTTTTAGTATGAAGTTAGTGCTTGGATACACAGGTAGTAACAACTACAGTTTTAAGCTCGAATAGTACTTGGATTAAGCAATTTTTATTAAAAAGACGGTCGATGTTTACAAGGAGTTTAAAATATTATACATTAGCTAGTTAACTAAGCAAGAACCTTTCTTATCGTACGCTGTACATAATAGTACGGTAAATTAGCCTAATCTTACACGTAGTTTGTGATATACGATATCGTTGTAATAAATACCTTTCTTTAAGTCATTTTACACAAATTTCTATACCGTTATCGCCTTTGTAAATGCCGATTAACAGAGAAAAGGTTCGATAACATTTACTACTACTTAATAAGTAATAACACATTTTTTTTGTCGAGGTTGACGACCCCATTATTGATAATCATCATCAACCTGCCTTTTCAAAAAAGAAATCAATTCGATGACAAATATTTTGAAAAAAAGTAAGTTTTGCTGATAACTGTGTTTTCGGATACCAAACTAAATATCACTTGCTACTCTCAATATGACATATCCCCAATATATCCCTGCAACTCGCACTTGGCACATAATTTAAGTTTTTCTTCATTTGATTTCTGTAATAACCACATTTCCAAAATTTTATAAAATATACTTGATTAGTAATTTAATAATATGTTATCTTAAACAACTAGAAATGAAGCTAGGTAGGTCTGAAGGATCGTGGCACTTGGTACTCGATATTCCCTTAAGAATCATATTAGGTACTGGGCATGAAGATAAATGTAGAAAAGAGCTGACGATTATCATATGGAGAAGAATGCTAAATATGAAACTCAACGCAGATCTGGTTCAGGAGACTAAAAGCAAAAACAATGGTAAAGGTGAAAAGTAGCAAAAGCTTTCCCCTTTGAAATTAGCATGCATGGATAAAAGGACTGCTAACATCATACCAAAGAAGACAAGAAAACTAGTATTTGCAGTTTCAGTGCTCTTAAATTAATATTTACCTAATTTCAAAGGTGACATTAGACTCCTGTTAAAACTATGTAGACACACTTTTTACAGTAGTTTCTTCCGTTTCTGGTGGTGTCAGAAGCGCGCATTGAGAAAATTTTAGGTAGTGCAAAAAGATGAATGTCTGGACTCTTTAGGATCTCGGTGTATAATATATTAAGCGATTCCATCTTTATATCCTTCGCCTCAAATATTATATCATAAATCTGTGACGGCGCGTGTCGCCTGTCGATTATCACGGGAACCGATTCAGTTCCATTTGCAAATGACAAAAGATAGCGATCACTGTACATCATTCAAATACAAACCAAAACAGATGTGGATGAATTGAAATGTACTTAGGGGAGAATTCTACCATTCGCCAGCTTAATATATAGTTTATTATGTGTCGCCCGCGGCATTGATCGCGTACTTAATAGGCCCAAAGGAACATTTTTCTTGATAAAAATGTGTTAATCCAAGTTACCATTGATGTGTGTGCCACATTTCATGAAAATCGGTTCAACAGTTTTTGTATGAGAAGTAACAAACAAACACACATACAAACTTCTGCGTTCATATATTTGATATTTTCCGCTTGGTGAAACTTCCACATATTCATATTTTTAAATGAAGAAATACTTATACTGTTTTACGTATCACTTATAATTTATTATTTTATAAATAGCCTACCGATTTCGCTTATGACAGCATCATCAGGGCTAGATCAATTTGGTTAAGCCGTTCTTGAGTTATAAATAGTATAAACTTAGTCCAATGTCAAACATAACAATCTAGATGTGGTGCGGCATTGTAGCTTTCAACAGAAAAAAGTCTATTATTTGATGTGCAAAAATCTATACTGGGGAAAAATTCTTAATCAAAAACAAAGGCACTTGAAAAGAAGAGTAAAGAAAAAAATATGGAGGCAAAAGAACAAAAGTGTCAGGAAATTGCCATATATAAAGCATTTGTTTCAGAGGAAAAAGTAGTAAATAAAAATTATGGCACAGAGAGCTGTCAAGAACCTGACATGAAAGAAAGAAAAGAAAAAAAAATATTTGCGGTATATGAGTTTTACAAAGATGTTACAAAATTGACATGGACTAAGAAATTTGTGAGTGTGTTGCTAACGAGGCAAAAATAAAAAAAAATTGGGACTTTTTATACATATAAAAGATGTCGTAAGGCCATTAATTATCCGACGATAATTAGGTCATTGTAATAAAATGGTAAAGCCAGTAGTGTTAGTGCCAACCTGGGTTAATCCGGTCCTGTAGAGTTACCCTTGAACCTTGATTCAATACAAATGTAAATTTGGAATCGGATCTATCATTTCAGGTACTCTTCAAAACAATAATAGCGAAAGATTAACATTTACTTAATAAAGATTAACATTTACTTAATAATAAACAATAAAATATTTCATTGCTTTTGTTAATTTTTTGAAACAATGTTAAAACCTCGCTAATACGGTGTTTAAGAATACCTAAAACGACATATCTAATTCCGATTTCCAATTTTACATGATATTGCGATTTACCACCACCATAACTTCAGTACACACCACTATCATTATTTTTATCATCGTTATCGCCATCATCGACATCTCAGAAATTAATTCCCACAATTACATTTTTAATTTATTTTCATCACTGTTTTAAAGTAAATTTACCATCAGAAACACTAAACGTCACACTAGCGACCTTGTTTATTGAATAGATGAGTTGGTGGCATTCTATAAGTCTATATCTCGTTACGTCTAAATGCAATAACGTCCAAAATCCTCCCAAATTAAAATCATAAATGAATTATTAATAAACTCAATAGTCAGTACTTGATTTGGAAATAAGCAGAAAATAATATACACTAGCCTACAAAGGAGTCATTCTCTAAACATAGCAACACAGAAAACTCATATTTCAAGGAGCGGCACTAAATCGATGCGACAATGTAAACGGTCGTCAGCTCTGGTAGTTGATTTTCCTCTGGGTATTATTGACATTTACATGTTATTTACAATCTTTTATTTAATGGTACAGGATGGCAAACAAACAGAGAGTTTTTCTGAATGTAAGAAGTACCGGTGGACAGTCAAATTGCAATCCGCAACGCATAGACTGCCTGGAAACCGCTGGCTAAACATACCTAAACTATTAATGGGCCCTTACTGAAATTTCATAAATCGTGGAGAAATTTCATAAAATTATACACTACGACTAACAGATGGCGTTGTTACATATTTCCTCTACGTGTAGAAACATAGTCGCAAACAGTGAATTGTTTTTTTTATTCTCTAAACATCTAAAGCCTAGCTTGGTAAAGTTAAAATTACACACTATACCTAGCACATGACGCTGTGATATATATAACATTTCATTTGAGGGTAGAAACGAAGCCACGTACAAAAAATGCTGAATTATATTCTTTCAAGTATCCAAAGCCTAGCTTAGTAAAGTTGAAATTAAATAACTTCAAATACAATAATCATAAATATGAGACGTGTAACAGTTGTGACTGAAATTATTTTAGAAACCTAAAAACTTCGCTTGTAAAAATGAGGGAGACAATTTAATTACAACATTGTGGTTCCATTATTTCTCTCGTTTTTCTCATTTCAATATTATAAGTGTTCCAAGTAATAGGGTGTTTAATATTTTTGAAATATTGGTTTTATTCACTGAAGGCCAATCCCGTATAGCAGCAAATTCTTATGATGTAAACTATTTATCTTGATGTGAATTTTCGAGAGAGAAATGAAAACTCTTCTGGAATAATCCATTATTTAAAATGTATATATCAAGTAGCTCCTAATTTCCTAACTCTGAAAGTAAGGTTTTAACAACAACGATATTGTTAATTATTTTAAAAACTATAAAGAAATCAAACCTGTTTCAGTATTTATAATAATTGTTTTTTATAGTTCTTAAGTTATTTAAAAATTAAGAAAATGTCAGTGGCATTGCAGAACTTGTTTTTGAACTATATTCAGTTAATTAACAAATCAACTTTAGCGTCGAAACGTTTGATTTCTGAACGTTATTGGTTAGGATACATATATTAAGGCGCAAGTAGCCTCTTCCAGCTTCAAGGTGCACTACCTTGAAGCTAGAAGAGGAAGTCCACTTAGCTTTTGTTTAACATTCCAGAGGAAAAGTGCTCTCCAATAAGAGACGCCAATGGCCATCATTATAACATCTGTTGCCAGAATTATAACTATGATAATTTGCAAATTTGCAAAAGCTGTCGCAAAACTTTAGTTTTAGCGTCTAAAATCGCATTTATGTATTTTGTATTCGCAACGTGCAATGGAATACTTTAGTAATTATAATTATTACTCAATTTTTTTTACCAAGTAAACGAGGTAATCCCATTAATCTGACGGATAAAGAATAAAAGTACCCTTATGTTGTGTTCCTGTTCAGACGTTAAGTACACATAGAAACTCAAAGAACTTAGACCCCTACCCGCAACAAAAACCATTCGTACATTTTGTGTTTGTAAGTCCTGCCACATACATATGTTCAGAATAATTACGCTAGGAAAAATAAAGGAATTTCGAAAGCAGCAAATCCGCAAAAAAATGTAGACCTATGTTTACGATGGTAATTTCACATAAAAAAACTGTGGGTTTCCTGTGACCAAAATTTAGTTTCGATTTCTCGTAATCGTATAAAGTTCCACAAACTATCAGACACAGCTGACAGTTCGACTTTCAGGGTATCTAGATAATGAAAGTACACTGAGAATTGCAATCTTTTGGACGTAAATCGCGGACGTGACCTTGAGCGCTCGGACGTTCGAAAGATGTCCGCGCTGAGCGCTGGATGTTTATGTCATCTGTAGGCGTCCGCGGACGGTATGTGCACACTTATCAGTCGCGACTTTAAGCCAATAATATGTTTCTAGCTTAAGTCTTACTATCAGGAAAACAGTCTACCTAATGTCATCCTGTTATATACAAAAAGATAAAAAAAATATTTATGCAAAATCCTATAAGCCTATGAATTGCACCAAACTTTAATGTTTTCCGAATACAGTTCGTAATCGGATAGGAGCTTCCAACGATCATTTTCAGGTCTACTAAAAATGATGTCATGTTTTACAAATGAACAGGGTTTTTTTTACTTTCGACCAAAATAAAATAATAGGACGAAAAGCTATTAGTATAGTGTACGTACATTCAAATTTTATATTTATGAAAACTGTAATAAAAGCTCTTTCGCATTTAAAACTCGGTCGTATTTTTGAACTGTGTGTTTTCTTTCTATTGGAATAAAATACAGCGAAAAGTTACTAAAAGTTATAAGTTAAATTTCTGTTTTTATAAAAATAAAATCTTTTTCGTTAAAAATACTAATCAACCCGTGTATTCGCCTGCAAATCCAAATCAGTTGAAGGATAGCATTTTGAACCCAAAATTTAATAAGTAGGCTAATCTGACCCAAACCAAATAGATATTTTCTCAAACTCCTTAGCTCAGTTTAAAAAACTAACAGATCGGTTACTTAAAGATTAGTTTTTTTTTTTTCGTTTTTTATAGTAGTAATAAATTTTAATTAGGTACTGTTAAACCAATGCATTTTATTGTCAACGGAATTTAGATATATACTAAAATACTATAATTATATTTAATCTTACATGTATGAATTTTTTTGAATTTATTTTTAAATACTTATTATACTTACCGTATGTTTTCATTTTAAAAAATATGCGATGTAATAGTTTTAATTTAGTTGATAAGTTTATAGAAATGCTAATTTAATTCAATTGCTGGTTTGTTTTAATTGGTAATTTAATTTTGACTGTTAATTTATTTGTTAATTGCTGATTTCATTTAATTGTTAATTTATATAATTGGTAAAATTTTATTTTAATGTTTACGTGGAGCATTTAATTTAATAAAGCTATTTGTCCTTGTAATTGGAGTAACACATGACTTGTTTTTTTATGTTTTGTTTTGTATTAGTGTATACTTTGTGGGTGCAATAATAAATAAGTAAATAAATCTGATATCAGCAGTAGGTACAGACGCATACGCCAAGTATTTTTCAACGTACAGGCCCTATATATACCACCTGCCTACCTGCTCGCCACCTTCTAAGAGACGAGCATAGTGTTAATGCGCTATTAACATCAAAATCACCAGTAATAAAGTGCCTGCTTCTAAAGCTTTAATGGCAGTGTCATGTTCCGGTCTGTAGGGCGGGCTAGATTGTCTTTTTAGACTAAAGAAAGATTATAGACTAAAGGCCAAGGTGTTTCTTCGTATCTTATTACATAAAACAACTATCGCCTAGTCAATGTCATGGCGGTAACAGCAAATGAGCTTATAGTCCCCTAGCCTATAACAATATAAGCGAACTCACTGTGTTTAAAAGAACATGTACTTTAAAGAACAAAAAATGTATCTTCATGGCGATATCCCCGAAGAGATACACAGAAGCTCACCCAGGGCACCCACGAATGGCTGGTAACACCAAGTCCTATAATGTAAAACGTGGCAAGTCTATCGCCACACGATAGTCTAACTAAACAATCCCGGGCAACATTTTATTAGAAAATTTAAAAAAAACATTTTTTCTTTGTTGCCCCATGCGGGAATCGATCCCAGGACCTCATGAAGTCAACACCAGACAGCTAGACATCAAAGGCGAAAACTAAAAAAATAGAAGAGTTTTATTTTAATTAAAAAAAACAATAGATGCATATATATATTTATATTAACCTTACTTAACAAAATCTTGGTCAGGATTTGTGGAATAGAGAGAAAAATTACTCTTAGGGCTGGTTTCACCAATCATATTGAAAACTTAGTTTAGTAAAACTAACTTCCGTGTAAACGAGTTCAATTATTCAGTTGTGATCTTTTAAAATTGAAAAAAAAAAATATCCTCAACCCCTGAGAATCTACTTACCATGTAAAATAGTTTAATAATAAAATATTTACATCATCCAAAATTTCTTTGTGTTGTCAAAGAAATTGACACGATTTACCCGCGTTTAAATTCAACGGTAAAATCTAGCCTTAATATAACATTACGTTCAATATGATCTCAGAAGAGCGGCTAGTAAAATAACTAAAACTAATGGACATAATTAGTTGACAACATACATTTACCGTCTTATTAATAACTATGGAGTAAAGTACTTCAAGGATCAAACAGGTATTACCGTCCTTAATACAAAGTTTTACAGTCTATAATAACAACTTAATTTTACTCCTACGCTAGTCCATGTTTATTGATAAGTCAGTTAAAGTGTAATTGCACAAAATTTCTAAAGTTATTTTAATCTAGCCGAGCTGGCAAACTTCGTTAAGTTTCTACGCGATAATCTCCGCATATTCTGCAAGAGACTTGGTGTGAAGATACGTATGTATATGTAGGATGACCTGGACATTTAAATATTTCTTTATATTTCGGATTTCAACTTATTTGATCTTTTTATACTGAGTGTGAATATGTCTGTAGTTTCTAAACTACAAAACTTATGACTTGAAAAAAAAATATGGGACAATAAATAAAGCACATAATAAAAAACGAAAAAGAGAACAAAATAGGAATTTGGGCTATTGAATAATTGCCCAATGTTTATCTTGACTTTATCATTCTTCCACGGGAACCCATTTAGGAGAAATTTATAAATCGGTTACCGTGGGAGTCGAACGTATAATCTCCTTTTCCCGAAGTCAAATAGAAAGACATGGAACATTTCAGACGTGTTAAGTTAATTAGGGTGTAGCAACTTGTTCCTACGTCTGTTAATCAACTGTCACACAGTATTAATTTTTCTTTCTGAAGTTTTGGGCACTAGCGCTAGCATTTGCCATTGATTAAGTTAAAATTTGCACCAAGCTAATTAGAGACAAGTAGTCAAAGAAAGTCATGTCAGGGTCTTGAGTGAAGCGGAAGACTCATTACTCAAGCTCATGTACCTAATGAGATTTGGCAGCAAGGAGGAAATACATCTTTATATACTCGATGGCACCAAAACCTAAACAGATGCTAATTTCATAATAAAGCTAGCAATAATGTCTTTGTCATCTTTTTGTAAGTTAATTTGCCCCGTTTGGGGACGACTAAGAACTTTAGGCCATGCTGAAACGTCTTCCGTATTAGTAAATTATTTTTAATAGTCATAAGTCACAAGTCATAAGTCAAAGTCATGTCAGGGTCTTGAACAAAGCGGTGGCCTCGTTACTCAAGCTCATTTAGTGAGATTTGACGGCAACGAGGAAATACACGAGACACTAATTTCTTCATACATATGTCACTTGTACTCTTAAACTGAACAAAATTGAACTAATTTCCTCCAAAATTGACTAATTTTACTTTAAATTTACACGAAGTTCAATAGTTACAAAAAAACTACTCTCATGTTGTCACGGTGGCGCCAAAACCTGTTTTTCTCTTTGCGCTGAAAGATAGTGACAACTTAAAATAAATTCAGCAAGTGCGAAGCAGAATTATTACTCATATAATATAACAAATAAAACTAAACGACGGAGATTTATAGTAAAATTTTTGAGTGTTATACCAACAATAAAACACGTAAATGCTTAGTATATTATCATCCCAATTAGTTCCTCTGGTAACGTATATTCTATAGCGGAATTATGCTCGTTATGTGTCCCCATTCAAATGGGCCTGTCTGAAGCGGGCTTGATTGCTATTTCACGGGAAAATTTGCTACAATTTATAAGAAAAATACCTTGAAATTAAATTACTCGTTCAAAGTACTTCAAACTATGAAGCTAAAACACTGTAATTTTGTTAATTTTTCAATTTAAATTGCCATGAAATCTTAAAAACTAGACAAATGTATTTTTATAATTTAAAAAAAAAGTTTTTACGACTTAAATTATTGTTTACCCGCCACAACGTCAGCGTAAAACAGATTTTTACACAGACTTTCATTCACCATCATACTTTTAGGGCTATCAGTCTTTTAGATAAAAATTATTCCCATTCCCATTAATGTCCATAATTTTCTCTTGCCGTTTGGAGAGTCGTGTGTTGGCTTATTGTCTTACCATAAAAAAATATTAAAAAAATGGTACATGCATTTCGGCTCTCATGTGGAAACCCATTCACTTGTAATCAACGCAACCCTCCTCGAATTCCACTATAAATTTTGATTTTATTGCAATTTTTCTGCTTAATTATAGTTCATCATTAATATATAATATTATGTCCTGGGTAATTAAAAGTATTAAAAGTATCTTTATACTAGTGTCCTTGAAGCAAGAGGTAGAGGCACAACTAAGGTACCCACGATTAGCCGAAGGTCCCAAAATGTAATTGGATTAAAAAGGATTTATTAGAAAATTGAAAAAACCCTATCATTGTTGCCTAGTTATAGCTAACTGCACTTGTGGAATAATCCCTTATCCTAAATTATAATCGGTGAATAATAGCATGATCATATGCTAGCAAATATTCATGAAAAAGGCTGTTCACTATAAATTTAATAGGATATTCCTGATCTCTTACGACAACACTATCGGGACTGTTATTAATACAATACCATGCCAAAAAATATATTTTTTCATATCTTTTCAAACCTATTTACTTTACAAATATTTATATACATTCTTATACATAAATAACAAATCCCTATCTCCTTTAGTTATAACAACTCAGTAATGACTACATTTTAAAGTAAAACTTTTATTACATCGTCTCATTTATTTTGGGTCTGTGTGTCGCATGTCGCGTGACGGTCGGCCGTGGAGTAGGGATAAAGTGAAAGGCGCTCGTCAGAGTAGCCGAGGGCAATATGGCGGCGTCTATAGTTTATAGTTATAGATCAAGTTTTACTTTTACCATGGTTTAATAAAACCACACAATCCTTTTTTTAAATTAAATAAAAAGGCCATTGGGTTTTTGTATTATATATCTGACTGTATTATATAGTATTATATGTAGCGTTGACTGTATTATATATCGGGTTCGATTCCAGTGTCGGGCAACTCCAAGCATCCTTTCAATATTCTAATGAAACCAACGTTGCCGGGGATTGGATATGAGCTCTGTTGGAGATAAGCTTACCACCATTGCTTATGATAAGCTGAACATGATTTGTGGGACTATGTACCTTCAGCTAATCGAAGGTTGTAACATCTACCTACGTTTTCGAGGATACGGGTGTGAAGACACAAAAAACAGACACATTGAGTCACTTATTACTACGAGTTGGGAAAAAATATGTTGAAAAATTAATTCAATTAGGTACATTTCTCCTTAATGTATTATTTTTTTATACGCGTATTATTCACGTAACTCCTAAACGACTGCGCCGATTTGTTTAAAATTTTGCACCTATATTTCAATAGATAGTTTTAAAACAAAGAAGGTACGAATTAGACTTGGTCAGCTATTATTAACACTACCTAAGTACCTTCAGCTAATCGAAGGTACTGGTTGTAACCTCTACATACCTCTTATACGGGTGTGAAGATACTTATACTAAAAATAAACACATTACGTCGCTTATTTTTTCTAGTCGGTGAAAAATATATTAAAAAATAAATTTAATTACATTTCATCAAGCTCCCACGTGGAAAAGCGTAATCAACACAGTCCTCGCATTTCACTATTAATTTCTGATTTTAATACGTGTTTGCATTTAATTAATACCCGATGTTAATCATAAACTGCAAGCTTAGCATATCCAGATTTCTTTTATATTAATTACCTAGCATATATTTCAATATCAACTAGTGAGATTAGTTACTAGATAAGACCTAGTCTAATCTTAAGCCACGGAGTACCTAGATTTTAAAATAGGCATACGAGTAAGTGGGTGACCTGATACTAAGTAATAACCATTGCTCATAGACATCAGCAACAAGTGTTAGCAACAAAGGCAACGTCGGTCTCTAAAGAATTTATTAATTTTCAAAAATGATTGAGTCGAAATTTAAGGGAAAACCAGGCTTTTTCAGAATTTGTCTGTTTTTGGAATAATTAAGTCCCATTTGCACGTCCCTGGGTTATATGTTTTACTCACAGTTAGCTTCTAATATAGGACTAATTCAATCTACAATATAAAAATGAATTGCTTAATATGTTAGTAAGCGCATAACTTCTGAGCGACTGAACTGATTTCGATAATTATTTTTTGCTGTGTTATTTATTGTCAGGAAAGGGTTCTTTTGAAGAGAAAAGACGGAAAAATTGCAGGAAAAATGGGAAAAGCAATACTTTGTTATTCAAATACAAATTGAATGGGTGGAAAGAAGTTCACCGGGACAGTTAGTTCAATATATATTTGACAGTTTAACCCGTTATTAAACTTAACCCAGGACCGTGCAAACGTACTTGAAGTTCAAAAACCCAACTCTTAATAATTTATTACCACGTTTTGATATGATAATTCTTTTTCGAAAGATAGCCAATGCTTCCAAGACAAATCAACGACCCATGATTACTTCGACCACTATAACCACTTTGATCGAAGATGATGTCGTTAATTATGCATAATTTTTCTATGTACTTTTTACGTGACAATTGATACATTATTAAATATAACTAAAAAATTACTTTGATCATTATTAAATTTAAATTGGACTACCTCGAAATCATAACTTACCTTTCCAAAAAGTAATCTTACAAACCGGTTGGTTTTTGGCCAAGAAATCGCGTAACCGTAATCTACTGGTGATGAAGAATATTACCCAAACTAAGTAATTTTACTCGTAATATACACACAGATCAATAAATACGAAAAAACTCCGACATCTTCATTCACAATGGCGCCAAATCTCCACTTGAAAAGTTCTGTAGACAATGACATTCCACTATGTGCTGATGATGAAGATTATGCATTTTATATACTTAGTAGTAGCCCGTCCCAGCTTTGCATGGGTGGACAACCTTTTATGTTCCTTGTACATAAACATTACTCATGAATCACTCTATCTATTAAAAATAATGCATCGAAAACCGTTGCGTAGTTTAACATATAGGGACAGATATCGGAAAGCGACTTTGTTTTATTGTCTGTAATGACAAGACCTCAAGCTTCAAGACAAAGAGTTTACTATAGGAATCTAGTTTCATCACATTTAGGCTTACCAAAGTGAAATTGACTGTAATAAAATATAAGCAAGGTCACTGCTTACCCTTAACAATAATTCTATCTAAAAAAATTCACAGCCCTATACGGGTACAAACGATTTGTCCAAGATACTTATTTCTGCAAAGTGTTAATTTCCTTAATGTATTATTATTCTGTACGCGTATTAGTCACCTAACTTTTAAACGACTGAACCTATTTGTTAGAAATTTTTCATCTATATTTCAATTGATGGTTTGAAAACAAAGAAGGTATGAATTTAACTTGGTCAGCTGCTATTAACACAAATTTTGTAAAGATAAATATAGACACCCATGTTGTTAACATTAATCATTTCACACGATAAAGCAATTTTGAAATTATTTCCAAAGGTTTAATTTATATGCGAATTCAAATTTTTAATCCCGTGAAATACAAAACCTGTTGATAACAGACCTCGGACGTGACGGACTAATTGTGAATGTAATAATAGTTTTTCAGTTCACGGAACACCAATTTCCAATATAATACGTGATAATACTATACGATAAAAACACAGACAGGAAGTAAATATATTCACGCCCATATACCCGGTGAGGTTGGCAGACTAAAGAGGTACAACCAGGCTTACCGAGATTAGCCAAAGACACTATTTAATCTCACAATGTGATAGGTCAAACCTATCACCTGCCACCCAGTCCCATCGCCTAATCTGTACTGGTACACAGGATAAAAATAAAATCAAGCGCAGTAAAGCTGCAAAAATTCCAACTTGATGAGGTCGTCAGCATAAACAAAAATTATAAACATTATTAAGTTTATCTCAAAAACAGCTACTTGGATCATGATAAAATTCATATGGATCCACCTCGGAATCATGGTCTATGTTTCTAAAAAAGAACCATCAAATATTTTATTGAATGAAGCGTTTCTTTGCGGAAAAAATTATGACAGATACAAAATAAGCCTTTATTTTGCTAATTCCGCGTGTACTATGTGTACAATGTACTAGGTAACTGTTGTTGCAAATAGTCCTCCAAATGACGCAGAGTGTGACAAGCCTAACTAACGTTCCCACCGTCCACCACCGCATATTCGTGTGTCGTCGTTTGTACGGTACGGTCGATTTCCTGAGGATGCCTCGGTGTCGAGGTGAAACGAACGTCGAGTGCAATTTGGTGTTCTCTGTGATGAGTTCTTCGACAAATCGTGATCGTGATCTGGTCACGGAGGTAGAAACCTTAGGTAGGGTTGTCACATGCGAAGAACGTGACAATTTATATTGCTTCCCGAGCTCTCCCTTTATTCGTGTTCTGGTCGCGGTGGTGGGCGGTGGGAACGTAGTTAGGCTTGTAATATTCTTTGTCATTTGGAGGATGTGGAATTACGCGGAATTAGCAAAATAAAGTGTTATTTTACATCTGTAAACTATTAAAGTCGGTTTGTTATTGGCAGAGTAATCGCGTAACGCACACGGTACAAAAAAGGGCCGAATTGAGTACCTCCTTTTTTTCAACTAAAAATGATGTCTAGCGGTCTAGTATAGCTAGGTAGTCTCTGTAGCCTAGCGGTTCAGTTGTTGAACTTGACTGCATGGGGTCCCGGGTTCGAATCCCGGGTCGGACATCAAAAAGAAAATTGAGTTTTTCTAATTTTATAATAAAAAATGTTGCTCGGGATTGGATATTTGCCCGGTTGGCGATAGCCTTGCCACCTATCACATTGTGGGATTTAGTGTCTTCGGCTAGTCGTGGGTGCCCTGGTTGTGCCTCTGCCTACATCTTCGGGGATATGGGCGTGAAGATGCTTAAAAATGAACGTAAACTTAAAATTCCAACCAAACTGATTGAGAAAAGTACTCTGTAACAAGCATTATGGAATTGGCTCGATATTTTCTCTCGTATGAGAATTTGCAACACTTGCCCAAAATATAAAGTAAGCAAGCTTTTAACAATGTAACCGCTTTATCTCAAACTCGAGCCAATATTAAATTACTATCGCATATCAATTTTGTGGATTGTTTCAGTATTCATGCAGCAACAATGTAAGTGCCTTCCTTTGATGTATTTAGGACTGTAAAGTGTAGGATAACGTTATGGAATCTATATATGTTAATACGTGATGCCAAAACTTTGGACCCCTTTTTACGAAAATTGCGCAGACGCAGGAGCATCAAATTTGGCACACTTACAGTTTATGTGTAGAAAAAGTGCAGAACGCTAATATTTTTCAATGATAATGCTTTTAGAGTACATTAAATCAATAAATAAAACATTACCCACACTACCTTGCATTTGACACACACAGACAAATATATTGAAGATAACGATAAAAGATCACAGATGGCGCACTAACTATTCATAAAGATTAGTAGTTGGTCTTGAGAAATGAAGATGGCGTTCTTATCAACATAGTATTAAAATTTATTATGGTCGAATTTCGACCAGGAAATGTATCCTCTTGTTTGCCTTCTAGTATCATAAAAAATCAAAGCAACCTGTTTGTGACGGTCACTATCAAGCAGAGCATTAAAGAAGATGTAGGCTTTATGATCGCTTCTGTGGTCTAGCGGTCCGGGTGTTGGACTTGCCTGCATGAGGTCTCGGGTTCAAATCCCGGGTCGGCAAACACAAAGAAAATTGGATTTTTCCAATTTTCTGATAAAAAAATGTTGGTCGGGATTGTGCCCGGTTGGCGATAGGCTTGCCACCTATCACGTTGTGGGACTTAGTGTCTTCGGCTACTCGTGGGTGCCTTGGTTGTACCTCTACCTACCTCTTCGGGGATATGGGCGTGAAGATACTTTTTTTTACTTTTTAGGCTTTATGATTTAAATCCAAAGTGCAAGAATACGAAAAAATCCCATAGAAATAAAAAGAGTTTTTTGTTCTGGTTGGTGTATAGTCCTATATCCACACCTACGGTTAATCTTCAATCGTAATAAAGACGGACTAATTTTTATCTTTGAATTGCAATATGAAAACTTTAGCTTTACAAGGAAGGAAAACCGAAGACAAATATAAAAATAAATGTCGCACAAAAAACAATTAAAATTGTGTAAAATTGTCCTATATATAAAAAACGTTCTATTTTCGTTTGCGTTCTAAAAGCAGATAATTAACTTACTTAAACTTACTGCTTAAATGTCAGTTGCACATTAACAAATTAAAAATTATAAAAAAAAGAAAAAGTAGAAAAACATTACTGTTTTTCAAATAACGTGGGAAAAAACGAGCAACGACCTCTTGCTCACAGCTTCATTCATGTGAAAATACTCCAGTTCTGCGATATTCGCTTGGGGTAGGGTTTTTAAAAATCTTTTCGTGTCCCTTGCCTTTTTGCATTATTTTTTTAACCGACATCAAAACAAGGAAGAAGTTATATGTCCGACTCCTATATTTTGTTTTTGTTATTCGATTACTCCGTCATTTTTGATCCGCCAGAAGCTCTCTTTTTTTAGGAAAGAGCTAAATTCTAAGGTAGTTGCCCTTGCCATCAAGTCTAGAGAAAATCGACAAAAATACAAAATTTATTTGTGTAGGAACATAATCGAAACCGAAGTCGGTTTTTCGTAGTTTTACTGTAATAGTTAAGTATGTAATATTTTCATTTATTTTATAATTAATGGTACAAACGTGATACGAGAACAGGAAATACAAAAAAGTGTATGTATGTGTAATTCACAAATATCTGAAGGGAGATCACGATTATAAAATACTGTTATTTTCTATCTCTTTCTCCTCCAGACATAATCTCATGTGTTTCTTTTTTACTTAAAAATGCAGTACCAAAGGCAAGCTAATCTCTGAAAAGATCTTACCGCTAACCTAAAACGTAAAAAAACATAGTTACAAGAAACTATCCTATTCTGGCGAACTTCCTATCCAATTAGATTTTACTAACAATCTGAATGAATTTCCCCTGCTATTTTCCTTCATTCTGGTTATATGATTTTATTCCTGAAAATAACCAATATAACAAAAATAGATTTAGCAAAATTGGTCCATCCATTAAAGCATAATGCGATGACCACGTGAAAAGGGGATTCATTTTCATGTATATAGATAAGTATCTGGATACAATTAATAAGTATGACCGGTTGCAAGAAACAAGCTGTGAAACAAGAGAAGATATGTTTTAACTTTGAAATTTATAAAATAATATCATGTTCATTTATGTTAAACAGACTTGCATAAATTGTAACGGAGATTATTGCAACAAAGTTGATTCAACAATTGAATTAAATATCTATTATGAGCTCAAATACTGCACAATTTAATTACACACTAAGCCTAATAAATTACAATGTTAAATAATATGTTTGCAACAAACATTTATTCCCCTAAGGTTTCTGTTTAAAACGTTTTCATATTTCTGAAGCAGAAGTTCGAATTTATGTAGCAAGATATAACTTTATTAAAATTGTAGCTACTATATTTTCTTTGTAAGCCTGTTGTATATTCTGATTCAACAGCATTTAGCTGGAAGCGTGTTGAGAAAACAAAATTAGATTTTTAGCCTGTTTGTGAGAAGTGGGATCATGATTAATCTCAACGCTTACTTTCGGGGGAATCATATTGTATTAAAATGTTTTTCTTCAAATAAATTAAAGATAAATCCCCGGCTACGTGGATTAGAGTTCAGTACTTTGGCGAAATAAAGATGTAATTTTGGTAAATTTATGGTTTGAATATTTATAAGATGTTAATTTTGTATTGAAGACATTACTTATAACTTTTTTAAGGGAAAAAACAACGAAGAAGCGGCTCGCCTAATGTTTAGAAATAATCGTGACGTATAGACATTAGATACCATAGACATAAGAGTGTAACGGCTAAAATTCAAGTTTAATTTAAGCATAAAAAATGAGCCTCTGTGGTCTAGCGGTCCGGGTGTTGGACTTGACTGCATGAGGTCCCGGGTTCGAATCCCGGGTCGGCCAACAAAAAGAAAATTAGATTTTTCCCATTTTCTAATTAGAAAAAAAAATGTTGGTCGGGATTGGAAATGTGCCCGGTTGGCGATAGGCTTGCCGTCTATCACATTGTGGGACTTAGTGTCTTCGGCTAGTCGTGGGTGCCCTGGCTGTGCCTCTGCCTACCTCTTCGAGGATATGGGCGTGAAGATACTTTTTTTTATAAAAAATGAGCTAAAATGTTTAAAGCCTTGATGAGTCAACTGTTCCATACTATTCATAACGTTTCCATTTATTTGTTTTTTACTATAAACCTAACTTTGTCTGCTTTGGTCTGGATCTGTTGACTGGAATAGATCTACTTCTGTGCCACTCAGCTAATAAGAGGCGAGCACAGGTTAAAATATAGGTCACTACCAATAAGACTTCAGGTGGTAGAGTCCTGTGTAGCAATTTGCCCGGAATCTAGCGCCTTACCTGTTCCTGCAGTCATAGTGACTATCTTTTTCTGGTCTGAAAAGTAAGGTAGCCGGTAGACTTGCACAATAGCCTCCTCAGGACAGCGACGCACCTAAAACACGGTGTCAGGGTACTGTATTCTCTTACCGTCAGGAAAGCCGCGTTCGCGGACCTCTTACACAAAAACACTAAACAAAATTATAATCGATGTTTTGTCTGCAAATCAATAAAGGCAAGCCTTATTCAATTAACGATTTCTTTGAGAAAACCCAACATAAAGTGAACACTGAAATAAATATATGTCTATACTAATATCAAAAAGAGAAAAGATTTGATTTTTTGTTTGTTTGTTTGAAATGAATAGGCACCAAAACTACTGGACCGATTTCAAAACTTCTTTTACCTTTAGAATGCTATATTATCCCTGAGTGACATAGGCTTTGTTTCATCAAAATCGGTGCAGTAGAAGCCAAGCTGCGCAGGCGAAGCTGCATGAAACTGCTAGTGTAAGATATAAAGATACTGCAAAAACTGTGACATTATGTCGCCATTACGAACATTGATGACAATATCCATAAATAGTGTAATTTAGGGAGTTCTAACGGCTTAGACTTGCTTAATTGCTTATCTGATAACAAACAACTACAAACTAGTTAGCTCACGCGGAATATTAATTAATTTGTTTAATAGACCGCTAAGTTTGGTTCAAAACTTCTATCGCCCGAAACAGGATATATGGGATAATGTACAATTAGAAAATACAGTTTGGTTTAAACCTTAACCTGTATCGTGACATCTAAGAGTTATTATATATTGTTTTTTTTATTTTTAATCGCCTCTGTGGTCTAGCGGTTCAGTTGTTGGACTTGACTGTCTGAGATCCCGGGTTCGAATCCCGGGTTGGGTAACAAAAAGAAACTTGGGTTTGTCAAATTTTCTTTTAAAAAAACGTTGCTCGGGATTGGATATGTGCCCGGTTGGCGATAGCCTATTACCTATCACATTGTGGGACTTAGCGTCTTCGGCTAGTCGTGGGTGCCTGGTTGTGCCTCTGCCTACCTCTTCAGGGAAATGGGCGTGAAAATACTTTACTTTAATTATTTTAATTTTTAAAGTGAAATGGAAATGCGTGCGATAAAAAAACGTATACATAAATGTATAAGATTAATGGCCAATTTCTATTACTTACCTCCGGGAGATAGGTCAATTAGAGATTCGCTGCTATGATATTATATTAACGAAAAAGAACAGGTTTTGATTGGTAACTGAAATAAAGTAGACATATTTGTTATTTTATGCTAGCAGCACTTATTTGCGTATCAGCCTTATTTGACAAATAGCCTTCATGCGTGGAGAGTATATTTGCCATAATAATTGCCTTATTTGGCATATACAGCTTACGGAAGTCTGTCGGTTTTTCAACGCACATTAAATAAAACGATAAAACCTAGGCAATATTAATACTAGCCAAGCATTTTTTTACGAATAGCAAAAAATAGCAACATGTGTTCAAATATATTAACAGTAAAGTCCAATTGCAAATGTTAAGTTCATTTAATATGAACGTAGTCTTTGATTTGGTACAGAAAATTACCTTTTTGGTCATAAATAATAATGTACAATCAATATATTAAAACAAAATACTAATATAGTTATCTGTGTAATATATCATTATTTCGTGTTTGCAACCATGCGTGGACGACTCTTTTGTCCATTTTGTGTGCGTACGTTAAATATTTTGTCAACCGTGTTGGTCCAAGCTCCTTTGCAGAATAAACCATCTACCTTCCTGCCAGGCAGTTCCTAGAAAGCGAGCATAGGCTTACCGTCACTAACACCTTGACATCTAACTAGGTGGTAGAGTTGTCAACTCGCCTGGATTGGTACCACCGCCTTATTTATTCTTGCCGCCATAGCTTCAGCGCTTGCCGGCTTGGTGTATTCCTGTTCGGAGGATAAAGGTTGTCAATGCACTATTACCACTTTTGACGTCTCTAGGCAAAGTGAATTTCTTACATCAAGAAATCCGTTTACTTGTTTGCCTTCCAATATCATAAAAAAAAAACCGAATAACTACACAAAAAGTCACGTGTGGAGCCGCTATTAGAAACGTTATTGTAATTTAGTGAGAGAGAATGAGATAAAATACATTAAAAAGATACATTACATATACGAGCAACGCCTTAAAAATCATTTAGCGGTTCACAGACTACAAGTTCCTACCAAATTTCGTCTGTGTATATAATTTAGAAATAAAATGGCTGTGACATACAGGCTCAAATTTCGAATCTATAAGCGTTTCTTTTTTCCTATTCTAAAATAACTCTTAAAAAAAGACGGGTTGCACTCCGGGAGCGCCGGCAGAAGTGAAAACTTGAATATTAACGTTGTGCATTTTTGATATTTTTGAATGGTTAGGGAATAATTTTGCATGAATTGCTTTAATTATCAGTATGAAAGTACTATCATTTATGCACAAATATTATTTTCATATCAATAACCTGCGTTTGGCTTGACAAAAACTCGCACGTGGTCTTACCACGTGACGGCTAGGAGCATTGTCATATTATCTGTACAATGAACATTGCTTGTTTACACATAAAACATATTTTCAAGATGGAACAATTAGAGCAATGTCTGTTGACGTATCTGCTATAATGTTGTCTTGTGCAAATGTAATGGTAGGTATATTGTGGCGTAATATGTATTGCGAATCCTATACTCTTCGGAAATATCTAAGCAATACAAAAACAGCAATGAATTTACGTTTTATTTTAGATCTCGCGCAAGCTCTCGGCGCCGTCTTGTTCGCGCATACGCAGTGCGCCGTCTTACGTTCTGACGATCTGACGGGAGTTTAGAAGTTTTTACCCATTCCAAAAAAGTGTGTGCAATGCCGCTAAAGAAGTTTTCACTTCAAAAACACAAAACATTGACGAATTAACATCCCCCTACTTTTTGGGCTGCAAGAAGCTAAACTTTCTTTCTGTCGACTTTCCACTAAATTAAATCAAACACTGGGACAAGTTGTTTTGAGTTTCCCAACATTTCCAAATTAATTTAAAATTAGTTCACACATTCCGTATTTGACAAGCCGATGATTTCGATTTTCTCCACACAACGCGTAATGTAAATGTTTGCAATTTGTTACATCTCAGAAGCTTGGAACGCTTGATGGAATTCCTACTAAGATGTCTGTATTTTATTTTATCTAAATTGACAAAAGAACATGTAAGAAATTTCCCTTACGCGTTTTTCTGCCTTTGTTTCTTTTTAGGTTAACAAACAAATGTAAATTTGAATGATTCAAGACAGCTACTGACAGGCTCTGAAAATGTTAGTGGTGCCTTCAAGTTTGGATATAATGTATATTATGTTAACACATTTAATACATACATAAAAAAAGAACGTTATGAAGATAAAAACATCTTTAGACATAATGGCAGTTAAAATAACCAGCATCACAGAACTTTTATTTAAGTACAAAGATCCTTAGTTTGGCAATAAAAACTAAAATAAAAAATGTCATATTGGAATTTAGAATCTGTCATTCTTAAATGATTAAATACGATGGGGAGTTTTTGGCGCCATCGTGAAAGAGGATTATTGTAGTTTTTTCGTAAATAAGTATTAAGCTTCGTGTATATATATATATATATATATTAGCAATTTCTTTTGCCTTTTCGACGGACGCTAGCATCTGCAATTTTTTAAGTTCAAATTTGTTTTAATCACCCAATTTAACAAAATCGGGTTTAATAATTGAGGATTTTGGTGCCATCGTGAAAGAAGACGGTCGTAGTTTTTTCGTAATTTAATTTATATTCGTCAATTTAGGTGGCCATTAGTTTATATTTTTTAGTTGAAGTGCACAAGTGAGATATTTATGAAGAGTGTAGTGTATTGTATATTTCCCCGTTGCCGCCAAATCTAGGCCACCGCTTTACTCAAGACCCTGACGTGACAGTCTATTACAACTTATGACTATAATAAATGAAATGTTCAAAGTGAAATAGAATAGAATAAAATTATTTTCCCCTTACAATAGGCAAACATTAAACCTAGGTTTACCTTATGCATCTTAAGCTTAAAGAAATTAATTGTGTTTAAACCTATTAAAAGATATTGGTGCTAGTTTTAGGTATAAACCAGTGTTACAGGTTACCAATGCCCCGATATATTAATTACTATTATAAATAAATACTAGAAAAAATAATTTATTGATACGGAAAACGAGGCTAAAGGTCTTGGCCTCTCCCAGAAAGTGACAAATTAAAAAAAACACAATGATTATACATGGATTAAACACTGAAATGTAGTAATTTGACAAACTGTGTTTAAGTTTTTTTATGATATTGGAAGGCAAACAAACAGGATTTCCTGATAGTAAGAAATTCACGACGTCTAGAGACACCACAGGTGGTAATGGTGCGTTGACAACTTGAGGCCAGGATGTTAGGCCTCGAGCAAAAGTAAGTTTACCGGCTACTCTCCAAACCTTCCCTCATTTTCGAGCCAATCAGTATTAAATTAAATATTTGCGTAAAATTAAAATGGAGTAGGGTTATATTGAGACCAAAGTGTATGCAAGCACCATGTAATAATTGAGACCAAATTACTGTAATATCATTACACGAAGTACAACCCGTACGAATTAACTGTGCACCTCGCGATGTGATGTCATTTGTGATTTTCATTTTTTATGTTGCTAAAAGATCGGTTTCATAACGGTAAAAGAGGTGCTATCGCTAATTAGCGCTTGTGACGAATGCGGGACGCCGCGCGGGGCAGCGGGAGAGATGTCGCATTCCAGCCGAGTGCATAGTTGATTCGTAGTAGATGTACCTAGGTTTGGCGCCAAATACAATTTTTTGATACTTTTCATCCGCATGATATTAGTCTAATATAAGTGAAACTGGTACCCGGTTTGTGGCAGAAACCTATCTCATTATTCAATTCGTATTTATACGGAACAGGTAATCAAACAGTAAAGGAAATAATTCGATGGAATCCTGTCTGAAAAGATTTAATCTCAGAAAATAAATGCAGTACCTAGAACCATGTCGCTTTAGTTGTTAACCATTGGTCATAGTTTAAATGATCTAAATAATTTAAAAGTTTGCAAACAGATATAAAAATTAAAGAAACAAATTTGTTATATACTAACAAGATTTTTTTAATAGTGACTAATGTCTTAAGCAGAATGATTGAATTTTTTACTCGAATCTCTTAAGAAGTTTCCCAATTAGTCAGCAGAGCACGTTTACATCTGACTTGTATAATGGCAGGTATTACCTATCAACGATAGACTGAGACATATTTTCTTTTTCTTTTTTTAGGTTTTGTCCTTCACGTAAGTATTTTGCCATTAGTCAAGTAAAAATTTGCATCAAATTATATATAAATTTTAATCAATTAGGTATAATTAGTCATAAGTCGTCAGTAAGTCATGTCAGGCTCTTGGGAAACCGCTTTAAGCCAAATTACTCAAGCTCATGTAATGAGATTTGGCGGCAACGAGGAAATACACGGTACGCTAATTTCTTCATGATTATTTCATTTGTGCACTTTCACTGAACAAAATTGTACAAAATACCACCAAAATTGATTAATTTTACTCAATATCAACACGAAATTAAATTTTAATTCTCTCGATGGGTCCAAAACTCCGAGACATATTTAAAACAATATTTAAAAAGAGGAGGTTATATTATGTTCAACTCTAATATCTATTTAGAGAGAGAGTCAACTCTTTTTCCATCTTATTAATAAAAGTTGATATTATAGTCCGTATGACATTGTAGTAAAGACTATAATACCAGGTTGAACCTTGGAATACTTTACTCCGTGTTCATTAATAATACGGTTTATGCCATTAGATTGTCCTCTATATATAATTTGCCACTAGATTGTGATTAATCGTAAGTTCAAGAAAACAGAGATCTAACGAGGTCAAATACTCTATTATATTTGGATTTGACCCTGTGTGACCCTCGAGTATCCTTTTTTACGCATAAAAAATCCCCACGCATACCCGATACTTGAAGCAGCTTCCCGACGACCAGCTGGGAATAAGATATCCCTTCGCATTCACCGTTTCATGTGACCTCCCTTGGCTTGAAGACTATTTCGTCAGACTAGCTCCGTTGTAACAGCATTCGTTAGCGTTAGGTCTATTGGGTCTCACATATGATTAAAAGTGGAATAAATACGCATAGTGCATCTAATATCCATCCCTGGTAAAGCGATTCTACAGGCCCTGACAAATTAGGAGTTTCTAAAACAATCCATGATATTGGCAATAAAGAATTTCTTAGCAGAGGAGAATTTTATTGATAATTGCCTTCGATGTTAAAACGACTATAGCTAAGACAACGGAGCTTATTTAAATGAGCTTCATGTATATTAACCAACTCCACAAAAAGGAGAAGATTCTCAATTCGTATATATATTTCTTTATTTTATGTATGTTTGTTACGTGATTACTCGCATCGAAATACGAACATCTAATTAAGGCGAATCGAATGGGTCCACACTCGATATAGAATCGTTGATTAACACCCATAACACAAGCATATAGTTTGATCCACACTCGATGGGCTTACCAGCAGCTGCATTCTAGGGTTACGTCTCCTTTCTTCTAGCTCTAGCGTCAGACCAGCTCCGTCGTACCAGCATATGTTAGTGTTAGGTCTATTGGGTCTCACATATGATTAAAATGAAATAAATACCCATAGTGCGTCTAATATCTATTCCGGTGCTTACGAAAAAACTGCAAATGAGCTAATGACCTTGAACACCTGGATAGATCTCCATAAACTATTGCTGAGAACCATCTCGATCACGTCATATTTCAAACAAACGAAACGCATCAAAATCCGTCCATCCGCTGAAGAGCTACGATGCCACAGACAGACACACAGACACGTCTAACTTATAACACCCCTCGTTTTGCGTCTGGGGTTAATGAATCCCCATTTCGCGTGGTCATCGCATCACGCCTGAATGAATGGACCAATTTTACTTATTCTTTTTTGGAGGGTCAATTTTGCTTATTGTCAGGCAAAGGATCATATGAAGAGAAAACCCGGAAAATTCTGGGAAAGTAGTGAAACAAGATTTAATTTTCTTTATATACAAATTGTTAGTAATCTCAAGTAAGATACTAAGTTCGCCGGTTCGCCTAGTTAAATTATAAACTAACACACATTACAGTCATATTTGACTGTCTTGTTAGTCGAGGAGCTAGCGTACACGCCTTAGTAGGCTAGGGTCAGATTCCCGACGGGGATACATTTGTGTACTGAACACATAGAAGTCTGTATTGCCGAGTCTAATGATTACTAAATTTATTCTGGTATCTATTTAAGTATTTCTATGTAATAGTATCGTTGACTAACACCCATAACACAAGCATATAATTTGCTTACTTTGGGGTTAGATTCAATTTGTGTAACTTGGCCTGGGTTATTTATTTATATTTTAAGCGATAGTAGTATATTAGATCCCGAGGGCAGTATAATAAGAAAGAACCTTGGATAACAAGTTCTTGCTAGTCAAGGCGAAGCTGGGCCGATAAATATTTAATTGCGATTAAAGACTTTATTTTTTACCGCCTGAGGTGTGGTCAGTGTATGGCTGATAAAGTTACAATTACGTTTAATGCATAGGAGGAAGAGAAAAAAAATACTAGATTACATCCGGAGAAAAATAGACTAAGAATAGTCTCGGTCTCTGTAACGACTAATGACTATAAAAATTAAAATTAACAAGTGAACTTAAAATAAAACAGGAAAAAGAATTTGTGAAGACGTGGCAGCATTACCTAAAAGTCTTAGCCGACCCCAGAAAGGGACAAACTAATTAAAAAAAAATAGTCTCAGATTACAGATAACGTAACCAACGCAAACCAAGGTCGGAATAAAAACATAGCAACTATTACGTAATATTTATATGCTCTTTGATAGCAACGAACAAAACAAATATATAGCAGCGAAGTGACTTTGTTTTATACTATGTAGTGATCTCTAGCTATACAAAACCTAGGAAACTATACCCACAAAGTTCTTACATTACATTAAAGTGAAAGATAGAAAATGTTAAACATCAACTATTTTTCATCCGCAGAAAACAATCACGGTACCGAACAAGACCCGCCATTCGTTTTTATGAACACTCGTAAGAAAGAAATCAGAAAAACGGTTGTCGATATCGTAGAGGATTGATCGCCCCCAATGTTTATTTTCCTCGTCGGAAATCAGATTCTGGTTCTGCGATGGGAGCTCAGATAGGGGGATCCGCCACCCTTCTTGTCGCAAAACTTACAAACTTGACTGACAACGACACTAACACTGTTATCTGTTTCATCTTACTTTAAATCGACAATACGTTACTGGAAATGTATTTATGGGAAATATCTGTAAAGTTGAGTATACTGCGAACATTTTTTAACCAACTCCGAAAAGAACGCATTTCAATTCGCCTATCTTTTCGGGTTCGCAAGTTTTCGGCCAATAACAGTTATTCCTTTTTGGGACAGTAGGTCATGCGGTCGAGGAAGTTCCGTACTTTAAAGAGCATTTGTGAGGAATAATCTATATATTAATACGTGATACCAAAACTTTGGACCCCTTCTTACGAAAATTGCGCAGACGCAGGAGTATAAAATTTGACACGCTTATAGTTTATGTGTAGGAGAAGTGCAGAACGCTAAAACTTTTCAATAATAATGCTTTTAAAGTACATTAAATCAAAAAATAAAACATTACCCCACACTACCACGCATTTGACACACACAAACAAATATATCATCAATATATTACAGATATTATTATAAAGATAAAAGATCACAGATGGCTCATGGCGCACTAAAAAGTTTGGAAACAAAGTAGTTGGTCTTGAGAAATGAAAATGGCGTTCTTATCAACAAGATATTAAAATGTATTGTAGTCGAATTTCGACCAACGGGCGACCACTAGTAATATATTAATAGGGATATGAGAATATTGTATAGATTTTTTAATCAACCCTAAAAAGGAGGTGATCAATTCTACTGATTTATGTATACACACATATGTTGGTAGTAAACACAGATAGGGATGTATTTATTTACATTATTAAAACTATTTGTATCAAATTAAATTAAATATTAAAATTGTGTGTAAATAGTAAGTAAATAATTATAATAACCAATTAGATTAAAACCTATTAAAATATTTGCACACCACAAGTTGGTAGGATATGTTGGAACGCTTAAATAATGTTGTGACATCTTTGTAACACTCATATTCCGCAAATAAATATTTTTTTCTTTTATATTTTACCATACGATTATTTGACCAGATTTTGGTATTTTTTTGGGAAGGTCTCATCCAAGGTCCTTACCAAAGAGTATAAAAATACTACTTAATAAGAGGCGGGACTTCTATAGATACATAGCAAACCCGAATTTGTATAAAGTTTACTTCAAAAATTACAACCCGTACAATTTGAAAATAAGTCTAAAGGCATTCTAATTTTAATTCAAACTATTTTTTTTTTTGTTTTTTTGATATGAAAGTTGCGCCAAACTGTAGTTAAGCTTAAATCGTCACATCATACTGCTTACGACATCTACGAATCGCAATGAAACAAAGGTTTGCTTTGTATATGACATTACTGAAACGTTTCACAGTTTCAACATTTTCAGCGTGCTTACCGAATATTTCAGTAGATGGCGCTCTTTTTATATGGTTATAATTATATCAAGAAAAAGAGACACGAGAGGCCACTAGATGGCGTAAAACCCAAACTCATAATTTTAAGGCTGTGTTATTTGTATATATATGTTTCTTATTTACCTATTATGTGAAATATTCAATATTTAAAGGACCGTGTTTTGTGAGTTGTCGTATGAAATACTAGGTATATTTTCACTGTATTAAGACAAAAACAACCTAGTACTGTTAAAGTTATTGGTAGCTTTCATGTAAAGCTTGTGTCAAGTAGGGTAATGGCATAATGCCAAGCTGGATATTTTATAACGGCCAAGAAGAAACTATTGTGTGAAGCTTGAAGAGTTGAGTTAGAGAAAAATCAATGAAATTTGGCGAAGCGATGGAATCTACTTAATACAATGACTTTATTTTGACCAAGATACGAGTATAAATTAGGAATTTCTCAATCCCTAGTTTTGTATTGATATATGTTTGCTACTAATACTCTACCATATCTTTTTTTATGACATTGGAAGGCAAACAAGCAGACGGATTTCCTGATGGTAAGAAGTTCACGCCAACTAGAGACACCAAAGGTAGTAATGGTGCGTTGCCAACCTGAGGCCGGGATGTTAGGCCTCGAGCAAAAAAGCAAAAAGTTTACCGGCTACCTTACACTCCGAACCGGAACACGTCATGACGTTATGGCGGCAGGAATATGTAAGGCGGTGGTACCAATCCGGGCGAGTCGCTGTTAAACTCTACCACCTAGTCTGAACTTAACTTTTAAAAAATACGAGTACTCTTTAAAAATGTTAATGTTTATAAAGATAAATAAATATCCCTGGACAATTCACACAAATTGAATCTAACCCCAAAGTAAGCATAATATATGCTTGTGTTATGGGCGTTAGTCAACGATTCTAATACATAGAAATACTTAAATAGATACCAGAATATATTTAATAAACACCCAGACCCGGAAATGCACACATCTAAATGTTCATCACACAAATGCCTGCCCCCGTCGGGAATCGAACCCGAGCCTCGCAGTCAGTCGATGTCGATGATGGCGTGTACGCTAGCCACTCGAACAACGAGGCGGTCAACTAATGAGTTCAAGATGAACTGTAATAAATAAATAAATAAGTACCAGGAAACATTTCAGTGGCCGTCTAAAGCAAATTTGCACAAGATAGAATTTGAAGTCGGTACGTTGACAAACTCGTTGGCCTACTGACTCGCCCCAATTGTTTTGTGTTGCACAAAAGCTTACAAACCAGGGACCCAACATCACTCAGCTAGATTCCTGAATTTCAATTTTAATTAATTAAAATTATTATAGTTAAACGTTTTTTGCTTCAATGTAAACGCAAAAATGTAAATATAAATAACCATTTTACTGGAATTACTAAAGTACAGACACAATCCAAAACTTTCAATATTTTTTTTATAAAGTAATACTTACATTAAAGTACTCCCATTTTACTGCAGTTAACTTGCAATAGATTGTGCAGGAACTTGTCTATGTAGATCCCAATCCCTGCTGCTATATTTTCAGTGTTTGGTATTGCCGTATTCTAGTCTGTAGAGTATTGTCATTAGACTTGGACATTATGTCTAATACCTCAGCCTCAGGATAGGCATCTTAAAATCTATGTTACCCAAAAGGCCACGGTTTTCGCCATCAGGAGAGTCGTGAACTGGATTGCGTATTATTACATAAAAATATCATGGCCTTTACTTAGACACCAAAATAACTACTCTACTAAAATCACGTCAAGTCTCAGTATAGACAGAGAGTATTAAGTGCCAGATGCCCTTGCGATCCTGCTGAGCTTCCTCCACAATCCTCACACTTAGTATATAAACACGCCGGTTTTGTAGACTCTTGACACCACCCAAAGACAAATCCCAAACGAGCCCAAATTTACTGGAAACAGGTTGGTCAAAATAATACTGTACCAAGTGATCAGTCGCATTAAACCAAGATATTGGGATGTGACAACCTCATAGCTGATTAAACAATATCTTAGTACAGTCATTTAGACTACAAATTAGAGAGTAGAGTCAACGACTCGACCGTAATGCTTCCACCAGCTTACCTCTTAATGCCAGCATATATTTAAACGATATAACAGATCATGATCAATTCCAGTTACTGCAACTTGGGCAAAGTGGCGTGAATTTTACGAGTCATTTGTTAATTAAAGGTCGGTAAAACTAAAAGGACACGTCTACAAAACCGAGACATTCATACAACTAACTAATTCGGCCAATCTTTTGTATGATAGCAACACAGTCGTTACTAGAACAAACAGTTAAGTACATTTACGCCCGTATCCCTGAAGAGGTAAACCAGAAGAAGAGAGTGAGTTAAGGTAGTTACAACAAGGGCACCCACGTCTAGCCGAAGACATTGAGGTCTACAAGATAACAAGCCTATTGCAAACCGGGATCTTGTTCAAAATCCCGGGCAACGTTGTTTTATTAAAACAATTAAAAACATATTACTAGATCAACATAATCAAAGGCTGCTTGTCACTAAGTTAGATATGCTGTAAGTATGAAGACCATATAAAAAAGATCACATGGCTTCCTTCGTGCCCGTGATATAGCGGATAGACTAAATACAAGAAAAACGCCTAGGTGACAAAAACGGAGGAGGTCAAAACGATGGAGAATATTTTACTGGTTATAGGGTTGGAACCAGCGATTGTTTATGGTGGATAGTGTTCAACCTGATCAAATTCGTATTTGCTTTTAATCAATGGTAAATTTGGTAATAATTGTATTACAAATTTATTCTATTTATAAATATAAATTGATGTATATAACCAACATATGGTTTTAGAATATGTTGCCAGTATGATTTTCTAATAACTTCTAAAGATATAAATTCGCAAATAAATAATGTTCATTTCTCATAGACGCATGAGCATTGACATTGGCATAAAGCCACCAACGGATCGGAATCACGACCTCAGATTGAGATCCGGCGAAAGAAACTCAGCGGACTGGTCTTTTTTTACAAATAATCATGGTTAACATTACATAGTAAATGGTCTTACACAATATAGGCAGGATCACGCTTTGCATAACCCGGCAGACTACATGGATAAGAAATGTCTAAACGCCGTAAAATCCAATGGCATTGGTAAAAATGGCCAATCCAAGAAATGCTAGCTAGACATCGTAGAATAACGCATTACATACATACATACATATTTTAACGCCAAGTCCCTTACGAGGAGGCAGCGAGTATACATAATGTTTAAATGAGTAACATATCATGTGCGCCAATGTACTTGAGCAAATCAAAACCGAAGGAAGTGGAAAAGTAAGAGTAAGAAAGCAGCACCAGAGTATCCACGTTTAAATCTGAGGGGACTGGGGAGCACAGGTTAAAAAGGCCATTAATAACAAGGCCACTTGTAGTGGAATGCCGTATAATAACTTGCCCGATAGAGATCACTGCCTTACCTTTTGCTGCCTCCATAATCACTGTATGTTCCAGTCCGGTAAGGGTAGCCGGTAGACTTGTACAAATGGTCTAATATCCTAGCCATTCCTAAAACCTATGGTGTCTATAGGGCACGGTAGTAATCTGTTTGTTAAAGTATCTTACGGGTGTTAAAGTATCGGTATTATCATAGTAATAAGCAGGGTTATAAAAATACTTATTTAACCAGTGTTGGTTCAGGTTCCTTTGTAGAATAGTCATCAACACCGTCACATCTGATTAGATGGTAGAGTTTCGCAGCCAATCGCCCGGTCTGGTACCACCGCCTTATCTATTCCTGACGCCATAGTGTTAGCCCTTGACGTTGACTCGTTCCAGTTCGGAGGTTAGGATAGCCGGTAAGCCTACTTTTGCTCGAGGTTTAACATCCGAGATTTAAGGGGGATCCTCAGGTTGACAACGAACCGTGGAGGAATGAAGGTGGTAATCCTTTGGTGTATCCGGGTGGGAGTGAATTTCGTGAAGTCCTTGTTGCCTTGTTTGTTTGCCTGCCAACATCATAAAAAAATATCATAAAAAATATTGGCTAAATATATACTAGAAACTGAAAATTACTGAAATATATTAAAAAACCATTTAATAATTGCAGTCTCATGGGAACATAGTTAAAAATGTATTTAAAATTAAACATGTGAGAAGAATTAGAACAAATTACTAGGTATAAGTAACATAATTTAATGAAAACCCTCAATTCATTTGTTCTTTATAAATCAGACTAAATGTTTCAAAAAAGTGAGGGCAGCTCCACATGAAATACAAAATCACATGATTTTCCCAATCATTTTAAATCTATGTTTTAAACACCAATGGTATCTTCACGCCCATATCCCCGAAGAGGTAGGCAGAGGCACAACCAAGGCACCCACGAGTAGCCGAAGACACTAAGTCCCACAATGTGATAGGTAACAAGCCTATCGCCAACCGGGCACATTTCCAATCCCGACCAACATTTTTTTTATTAGAAAATTGGAAAAATCCAATTTTTTTTTGTTGTCCGACCCGGGATTCGAACCCGGGACATCATGCAGTCAAGTCCAACACCCGGATCGCTAGACCACAGAGGCGAACACTAATGGATGAGCATTTATCTTTATGCGTATTTTATCTTTGTCATAAAAACACAATATGAAAAATATTTGAGAAAATTATATATGAAAAACTTTGCAATTACTTACTTGATTTCGACATATTAAAAAATATTTAATACGAATTTAGAAAAAGTAGATCTATAGTATATGCACAAACGTAACATACATAATAAATGCATATTTTCAAGCCAATTCCTCACGGAGTAAACAGAGATATTGACTGCCAAATCTCAGGATCCTGGCAGACCTGTCTGGCTTCCTCTACATTCATTACCCTTTTCATACAAACGACATTGACACCACCTTCAGATAATATCTGAGCGATTCGTCAGCCTAGGTCTCCCCGAGTATCTACATCCATCCACATTCGCATGGCATATCTTTTTTGTCATACTTGCATCTGCCATTCTATCTACACGACTGAACCAGCGGAACATGCTCTTTCTCATTTTAGCACCAACACTTTTTTTCAATCCCACTTTTTCTCAGATCTTACTTTTACGAATTCGATCAACGAGTGTTCAGTGATTAAGCTCGGTTCCTATAATCCACATTGGTAGTTTGCCTAAAAGTGACGAAACGTTGTTCATAATTACAGAAAATGTTTCGAGTTAACAGTCGATAACGAACTACCGTAGTTATATTTTTTTACTATTCGTACAAAACACTTCTATTCCTAAGCAAAACGACTCGTTTCTTGAATATAGGAACCGGACATTAGTGTAACTTAAAAGATAGAATAGTTTTTATCCCAAGCCTCATCGGATTCCCGCGGGAGACTGTATCATACGCGGGTAGAGTACTTTATAACGATCGCGAATGTGTCCTTGGTGTTCTTATATCTGGTTGAACGATCTTACTAGGCCATAAATTGAACTTGAGGCCTCGCTAAATATTTTTACCACCAAAATTTGTTATTAAACACATTTTCTCATTAGATATGAATGAAGGCAGTGTTTCATCTTGAACTATAAAATTTGGGCATAGTAAAACTGTAAAAACCTGACTGCAATTTCATTACTTACCACATTTTTAATAGTTCGAATGTAACTTCTTTAAGTAATAAGTAAGAATGCAAGCTATTGGTTACGAAAGAAAATAAATTTCATCAATATCCGATAACTGGTTTTTAACTGAATGAAAAAAAAGAATGAGTAAGAAAGCAGACCCTGTGAATGTGTATAAAGTGGGCTTCTATATAATGCTCATCCATGGATTCTAATTTCATTCTATCAAACAAAAAACTTTTAGTTTGGATAGCAATAAACAAAAGCAATAATTCTCATTTTATTGGATTTATTTTAATTATTACAATTATATTAAATGAAATTTAATAATTACAATCGTCTCAAGAAGAAGGGAATATTTTATGAATTTTACAGTTAATTACATTTATTGCCACGATTATAAATTGAAAATGTATAAGTTGAAAAAAAATATGAGCACCACATTTCATTAAATGAAATAAAATTATTGGAAATTCTAATTCTAAAGTTTTTATTTCAAAAATTCTAATAACTTACTAAATTTTAAATTCTTGTTCCGTAATTTGTAAGCCGATTTTAAAAATTGTTCTTTTATTTGAAATGGTGTTTGTTCTGTCCAGGTAAATCGAGGAAAATACTCCATTTTTTGTACGTAGATGACATAATAGTAAACCGAAATCGGTTTTTTGCAGTTTAATGCGCTTAAATTATTAAATTACTTAATAATAACATAAATTTTCAGTAACTTTCGATAACTTTTTCAGTAAACATACAAAGAAAATAATATAATAAATAACCTCCTCCTTTTTGGAATCAATCAAAAGATGTAAGATCGTTTTGAAACGTATTTTTATTTTAGCACTTGAATCCTCAGTAGCTCAATTGGTTAGAGCATTCGTCGTCTTGAGACGAAAGGTTACAGGTTCAATTCCTGTCTGGGGCGAATTTTTTTCTTTCTTTAAAATTTATAGAAATCGTTTTGAAGGTTGTTACGATATCTACAAAGAAATATAAAAAACGTTATGTGTTTGTTTTTCAGATAATCCTAATAAAATAATAGTAGGTAATAACACACAACACACACGCATAAAAAACACGTAAAACTTATAACACCCCGCTTATTTCTGGTAGGAGGTTAAAAAACTATACATGCTAAGTTCGTCAAAATCTTAATAATTAAAAAAAATATATCTTCCATTGAAATTAATAATGAAATTTTACACAAACGAAACCGCTAGCAACATGTAGTATAGAAAGAAAAGGAATGGATGTAAGAACACAAACTTGAATAAAATTATTGGATTATCTTTATAACATTTATGCATGTTGTTAAAAGGTTTTTCATCGTCGCTACTTTTAGTAGGTCGTCGAGAAGGCAATAACTCTACCGCTGAAATAGTAAACAGCGCGATTCCCTGCGCCACGGCTGTTTTACATCAATATCGTGTATTCAGTGAACTTAAAATGGCACAGTTCAGTGAAATTCGTTCCAATTTTTAGTTAAAACATGTAAGTATGTGTATTTAGTTTCACAACAATGTAAATAAATCTTTTGATCAATAATTAACGTGGTTAATGAATGATAATCGATATTTAGAAATAAAATTTAGAACAAGTTATAGTTTAGTCAGATTTGTTTTAGGAAAATTTCGTACCAACAATAGCTTAGTCAGAATTCAATTAGTAAAATGTACAACCAACATAAATTTAGTCGGTTTTAGTTTAATTATTATTCATCATTAAACACATGAATTATAAATGTGATGTTTACTAACGACGAAACATAATCTGAAAGGTTAATACAATTAATTAATTGTTCATTAAACAATTAAGCATAAAATAAATACGTGTCATTTAAATTACCATTGAAGTTACCTGCCTATTGACGTGTTTTCTTAATATTATTACTATGATTTAAACATCTTTCAAGAAAAATATTTCAAGATCTTCAATGTGGTCTAGAGTTCATGAGGTTTCAGATTCGATTTCCGGCCGACAACAAAAATAAAATGTGTTTTTTCAATTTTCTATTAAAAATAATGTTGCAAGGAATTGTATATGTGCCCGGTTGGCGATGGGTTTGCCACATATCACCTTGTGGGATTTATTGTTTTCGGCTACTCCGAGGTGCCCAGGTTATACATCTGCCTACCTCTTCAGTGATAAAGGCGTAATACTTCTGTTCTAAGAAAAAGTAAGAACAGTAGCTGGACAACTACGATTCTTTCTACAGCACATCCCATAAAACTGTATTACGACGGGAATTACAATCAAAGAACTGATGTCAATTTTTAAATATTGACTACTCTCTCTCATTTACCGACCTCTGTTTCTGAGAGTCTTGTGATCAGCATTTCAAAGAACTATCGGAGCGTTACTTTGAAAAAAGCGACGAGCAGCAAATACTCCTCCACCAAGTCCACCCAGTAACCAGAACGCAGCACCAAGTCGAGGTACGGTCTCCCGGGAGACAGCCCTTGGTGCTGGCGTTGTAGGTAACAGCCCAATCCATCTAAATAATGATGTCTCGGGCTGAGCACTCTGCTCGGCCCACAAAGTTCGGTGAAGTTGTAAAAAATCGTAAGATTACCAACAAATTAGTCATTCAAAAAAAAAAGAGTCTTGTGATGATAATTAGCAAAGCCCAAACGACAGAGAGACTTTTTTGATAAAAGATTGCTAACTCACTCTAATGTACAGAATTAGAGTGAGTGAGCAATATTTGGAATTGACATTAAGTTTTTGTTAGGAGTGTACCTAATCTCCAAAAGTGTATAAGAAGGCTTTATGAGCCCACTATGATGTGACTTAGGAAGCAAAACCATGCTGTCCACACCAATAATATTAATACGAAATTGTTTGTTTGTTTGTACTTCCATCACGGCGCTGCGTCCCAACAAATTGATTGGTTTCTAAGATAGTGAACATAGGCTCTCCTGATGGTGACCATTGCCTTTGATATCTTTAATGTTGGTTGTACGAAGTTGGTGTGAAGAGTTTTCGAAACCAGCCTGGTTGTGTGGAAAGTGTTATGAATGTGGAGGAAGCTAAGTAGGTTTGCAAGGATGTTAAGGGACCGTAAGGGACTTGGCGTAAAGATAAGTAAGCAAGTAGTAGACCAGCCACCCTACCCTTTAGCACGGAACACGATAATGGCGACCACTAACCTAATGGTAGCAAAAATAAATGAAATGGTACCAATCCAGATGAGCTTGTACACAGCATTCTCAAACCTAGTACAAATAGGCAAATGTATTTCCACCATAAGTATAAAACATCTTAAAAATACAATCTAAGTTTTCAAACGATATATCTGCTAAACACCTGGAGTAAACTGCTCCTTCGGAGCATTCCTTCCTTCCTTCCTGCCAGACAGTTTGTAAAAGGCGAGCTTAGGCTCACTGTCACTAACACTGTGACATATGACTAGGTGGTATAGTTTCGCAGCGACTCGCTCACATTGGACCACCAACTTACCTATTTATGCGACATAACGTCAGTTCTTGCTGTTGACGTGTTCCGATAAGAAGGATTAGATAATAACACTAACATCCCGGCCTCAGGTTGGCAACACACCATTATTTCCTTTAGCGTCTCAAGGCGGCGTAAATTTCTTGCCATCAGGAAATCCGTTCGCTTCTTTGCCTTCCAATATCATAAGTAAACTATATTTAACGTTGAAACAGTAGTTGATTATAATTTTCTCATGTAATTTGCAAATTTAGCATGGTTATGGAATCTCAATACTTACGTCGCGATATACGATACGTTTCCGTCGAAAACAATACGTTTATCGGCTTAAAATGTGTGTTCATTGAATTATGTGGGAGTTTTTTATCTAAATATACTAATGTACATTTTGTATATGTAAATAAATATATAACAAACTCAATGTGTATATAACGGGTATGGTGTTTGATAAGAAATTAAAAACCAAATTGTTTTGACGCTTCTCTTATGGACGAAGAATCTTTTTTTATCTATCTCTGTAAATATAAAATCTCTCACGATGTATGTTTAAGATGCTCTGAAATTATTAGACCTATTATAAAGAATTTTAGCATGGAAATAGATCAGAAGAAGAAAATGATTACGTTTATTGTCAAAGAATGCCTAAGGGAGAGCTTAATAATTAAAAAAGTGGAGTACAGATATCAGATAATCTATCTATATACTTATATCAAATTGAATCCCCAGTTTGCGTGGCCATAGCAACACGCCAGAATGGATGTAACAAAGAGCCTTTTTTTTATGATACTGGAAGGCAAACAAGCAGACGGATTTCCTAATGTTAAGAAATTCACGCCGCCTAAAGACACCAAAAGTGGTAATGGTGCGTTGCCAACGTGAGGCCGGGATGTTAGGCCTCGAGCAAAAGTAAGTTTACCGGCTACCTTACCCTCCGAATCGGAACACGTCATGACTTTATGGCGGCAGGAATAGGTACGGCGGTGGTACCAATCCGGACGAATCGCTGCTAAACTCTAAAACCTAGTCAGAGGTCACGGTGTTAGTGACGGTGAGCCTACGCTCGCCTTTTACGAGCTGCCTGGCAAGGAAGGTAGATGGTCTATTCTACAAAGGAGCCCGGACCAACACGGCTTCATACAAAAGATTTTGAATTTTGTATGAAGCCTGGCTTACTTACTCTCCGCCATTTTGTTTTTTTTTCTAAATCACGTATACTAAATATGCTTTCAAAAATGGATAGCTAACCTCAACACAAACAAAAAATAATCTAAGACAATAACGCGTAAAGTATCACATTTCGAAGATATGAGCTCCCAAAGTTGTAACTTAGTAAACCTGTCTGAACCCCGTAAAGTCCGTAACCTTTAATAGTAAAACTTTAGTCGTTTTTATCTTCAGAATGTGACATTTAACGAGTTTTTTTAAGAATGTTTTTTTTTGAATTGATATTAGCTATCCATTTTTAAAAGAATTATAAGTGAATGCAATTTTAGGTACAGTAGGTAAGCCAAAATCTTCATAGCCCGTTGCTAATTCTTCTTTTTTTTGTTTTGTTCGTTGTTGTTAGTAGAATGTTGTTATAAAAAATACCGATAAATTGCAGGGAAAATCGAAAGAAAACAATGCTTTAAGCCACACGAACTATTAATGTTAAGCGACACGAAGTTCGCGGTTTCAGCTAGTATATAAAAGTAGCAAATGGATTTTAGGATTCTGTAAACATTTTTTCGTTTAACTACTTTAACACCTAAAACAGACTATGATAAAGCGGGGTACTGACGTTTTGAGGATGCGAATGGAAAACGCAGAAGAGCCTCAACGATAATAAGGACTCCATCACCTGGTCTGACCATCTCTAGATCTAATAAATATATCTACTAAATGTAAACTAGTTTAATCTTTAAGTACATAACGCCTATACAAAAAAATGTAAGAGACAACACTAAATGGTGCATTTTATTGATATTGTAAATGCAAAAATGTGTAATGTATGTATGTATGTATGGATGTTTGTTACACTATCACGCTCGAATGGCTAAACGAATTTGTCTGAAATTTGGAACACAGATAAGTTGTGACCTGGATTAACATATAGGCTACTTTTAATCCCGACCACACAACGGGTTCTCGTGAAAACGCGGGAACAGCTAGTATTAGTACAGCTAGTATTATAAATAGATACCTTTTAGGGTTACCCAATTATGATGCGATATTGACTCTGTTATGTTCAATAGCCAACCCGGCGAACATCATTCAGTCTGACCGCTAAAAACTTTTTTCATGGAAAAAACAAGTTACATTGTTAGATTTTTTCTAAAAAAATAGTATCTTCACGCCCATGTCGCAGAAGAGTTAGGCAGAGTTACAACCAGGGCACCCACGAATGGCCAAAGACACTAAATCCCACAATGTGATGGGTGGCAAGCCTATCGCCAACCGGGCACATAGCTAATCCCGAGCAACGATTCTTTTTGTTAGAAAATTGGAAAAATCCAATTTTCTTTTTGTTTCCCGAGCCAGGAATCGAACCCCGGACCTCATGCAGTCAAGTCCGACAACTGAACCGCTAGACCACAGAGGCGAAACATATTGTAAATCAAATATATATTCTAAAACAAATTGTAAATTAAAGTTAAAGATGATTGGTTACCGATAAAAACTTCCATTAGAAACTTTTTTTTTAAATAAAAATAGCTTGTTTGTTTTTTGATCCTCAAACATATTAAAATCTTCGAGTAATCGCAAAAGGCAGCCATATTTACACATTAAATATTACAACATGACGATATTATCGAGACGCTCAAAGGCGCTACATTCACAAGTCTGTAGAGAATGGTGATGCTTCTAAGGTGTGGAAGTTCCTAAGAAGCTTGGGAGTGGGTAAGGCATTTTCCAATGTATCTAAAAATACCGATGTCAATCATCTTAACCAATTTTTTTCTTCCCCAGGTATTGCATTTGATTCTAGTACTAAGTATGAAACTCTGAAATATCTAGCATCCTTCCCTCGATCTAATTCCGTACCTTTCTCCTTTAAAGAGTTTTCTGAGGATGATGTGAAAAAAATATATTATCCATATCTTCTAATGCCGTCAGTTGTGATGAAATTGGGCGGAATATGATTATTCCTATCATCGATATTATTTGTCCAATTCTAACTCATATTCTGAACCAATCAATCACTACTGAAGCTTTTGCTAGATCCTGGAAGAACGCTAAAGCTATCCCTCTTCCTAAGAAATCGAATCCTGTCACTCCGTCTGACTATCGACCAATCTCTATTCTCCCATTCCTCTCTAAGGTTTTGGAGAGATTAGTTCATTATCAATTTTCTTCTTTCATTAATTCCCAAAATTTATTAAATAACCTTCAGTCCGGTTTCCGTCCAGGGCACAGTACGACTACTGCTCTAGTAAAGATTACGGATGACATTCGTTTCGCTACGGACAAGATGTTAACAGTGTTAACTTTACTTGACTTTAGTAATGCCTTCAACTCTGTGGATCACGACGTGCTACTGGCAGTATTAGAAACTTTCAATTTATCTCCTGCTTCTGTTAATTGGTTTCGTAGTTATCTACAGGGAAGAACACAATTTGTCCAAGCGGCAGAAGTTGTGTCATCCATTCTTACTAGTGGTGTGCCTCAAGGTGGAGTTTTGTCACCTCTTCTATTTACATCATTCATCAATTCTGTAACTCTGTTCTTATCCTCCCTCTTCCACCTTTATGCAGACGATTTTCAAATCTACACCCACTCTTGCCTCTCGGAACTTCACAACGCTATTACTGTTATTAATAATGATCTGGTCAGTATCGAAAAGTGGAGTAAATCTTTTGGTCTTAAACTTAATCCAATCAAGACTCAGGTCATTATTGTTGGTAGCCCCGGGCTTATTATTAAGTTAAATTGGTCTAGTGTACCCCCTGTTAAATTAAAAAATGTTATTATCCTATATAGTAATTACGTTAAGAATCTAGATGTTTTCATCGATAATACTCTTTCTTGGACTAAGCAACTACAGGAGGTCAGTAGGAAATTTTTTTGTGCTTGGAATTCGTTGAAACGTCTTCGCTTTTTGCTCCTGATTCCTACCAAGATTATGCTTGCTGATTCATTGCTACTTTCAATCTTAGATTATGCTGACGCTAGTTATGTAAATCTTACTGTTGAGGAAATAAATAAACTCGAGCGTCTTCAAAATCTTTGTATTAGATTTATATTTTCATTGCGGAAATATGATCACGTTTCCGAGTTTCGTGCTAGGCTCAAGTGGTTGCCTATTAACATTCGCCGGAACTGTCATATTCTGTCTCTTCTTTACTCTATTCTCTTTGATCCATTTGCGCCTATTTATTTAAAGGAGAGATTTAAGTTCTGTAACAGTGAGGTAAAATTCCGCAGGTCCAATGATAATTATACTCTTTAAGTTCCCTCTCGTAACACTTGCTAATATAGTCGTTCTTTTACCTCGCAAGCAGTGAGGCTTTGGAATTATCTTTCCGTAGATATCAGGAGAGCTCCAAATATTAATATTTTTATAAGTATGTTAAAGCGTCACTTTATGCGTTCACTGTGATTAATAGTTTTATTGCTTGTTCTAAATTCTAATACCTATGATTAAAACAGGCTTCTGCTTTTAGGATGATTTATTTTGTATATTAGTAGATGCATTTTTATATTTTTAAGAGCACCATTACATAGTATTCTGCTAAATCTTATTCCATACTTAAGGGTTGCCTGGAAGTCATCGCTGACTTGGCGATAAGGCCGCCTTTGTGTATCTTATAATTTAAGTTTTATTTGATGTATTTGTAATTTCTCTGTATTTGGTGCACAATAAAGAGTTATTGTATTGTGTTGTAATATGCAATTTGAAAGAATGGCAGATGAAAGATTGACAAAGGGAATATAAAATGCGAATGTGGATGGATGTAGGTACCCGAGAAGACCTAGGTGGACATTCCACGATCATATTGTGCGGGTATTATCCAAGGCTGTGGTCAAAAGGCTCCAAAACGCCATGTTTGTATGAAAAGGGTAATTAATGAATGAGGAAGAAGCCAGGACAGTCTGCAAGAATCGCAAGATTTGGCACTCGATACTTTATGCTTATCCCGTAAGGGACTTGGAGTACAGTATGTATGTATAGTATATTGTAATATTAGTATTGTATTGTTGGAATATTCAAAATTCAAATTTTCTAAATTAAAAGCCAGATTAAGTATAACCTACACCTATGTTCTAGCACAATCCGGGTTTCAAGTTATGAAAGTTAGCTGGACAAGTAATACCGAGACTCTTATATTTGTGAGCCTTTTGATTTTCGTACAGTCCAGTCTATCAAACAAAAATAGTTAAATAATGATTCGAAGCGGAATTATAACTAAATTTTTACTTTATATATATTTTTTTACTTTATATATTTTATTTATGATATTCGAAGGCCAACAAGCAGAAGAATTTCCTGATGGTAACAAAATCACGACGCCTAGAGACACCAAAGGCGGTAATGGTGCGTTGCCAACCTGAGACCGGGATGTTAGGTGATGTCGAGCAAAATTAAGTTTACCTTACCCTCCAAACTGGAACACGTCATGGCGGCAGGAATAGGTAAGCCGGTGGTGGTAAGTCAGATGGCACAGTGTTAGTGACGGTAAGCCTATGCTCGCCTTTTACGAACTGCCTGGCAGGAAAGCAGATGGTCTATTCTGCAAAGGAGCCCGAACCAATACGGCGAAAATATTTTGCCTCCCACGTTAAACGAAATAAAAGCAGCTACAACTTTCTTTAAAATATAGATCGTCCGCCATCCGTGTTTCGTCAAAATTGGTTACTTAGATTTGGCGCCAAAAGAACAAAAATTTAATTTAAATTTCTGTTGTCAAATTTTAGTAACATGCTACCATACTCAGAGACGTCACTTGTCTTTAAATCATTAATTCAACATATTCAATGGAAAATTGTGACATAATCATGGATTAAACGTTAATTGAGCTCTCTGAGTGCGGTCGTTAGACCAATTTGTTTTAAATCTCTTTAATATACAGAATTCACGCTTCTACAGTTCTTATATTTCTATGTACCGACAACATATTATGCCATAATATCAATAATAGCAGCACACTTCGCGATGCGGTATGTTACGCAAAACTTATTTATTCACCGCTATCTCAATTTTTTTGATGTACGTGAAATTTAAAATGGTTTAAAATAATTAAGATTGGCCTATTAGCCGAATAATCGAGTGACAAACATTAAAAACACACAGTCAAATTGAGAAACCCCTCCTTTTTTAAATCGTTTAATGAATTGCGTACACATAATAACTTACAAACAAATTAAACAGTGTCCACAGTAAATTTATAAATATCGCAATTATATCCTTAGTGTAGACTAGAATCCTACATTTAAAAAAGAAAGTATCTTCACGCCCCTATCCCCGAAGAGGTAAACAGAGTTACAACTATGGCACCCAAGACTAGTCGAAGACACGTTGTGGGACAACGTGATAGGCGGCAAGCCTAATCTCCAACCGGGCACATAACCAATCCCGAGCAACTTTTTTTTACAAAATTGGAAAAACCCTATTTTCTTAAGAAATTATAAGTAAATATTTAGAAACATATCAACTATAAAAATAAATACCTAATCTAATCCATAAAAACTCACAAATAATAAATAAAATAATCCGTGCATCTAAACGTGGTGCGAGTGCCGTGCCGCGGTGTGGTGATTGCGCGAGCGCGAGGCGGTTGCTAAGCAGCGGTCGCGTGGATAGCGGGGGAGGTAACATCACGGAGCGAGCCTTAGCCGCGAGTATTGACACGAGCGTCGTTATGCTGCCTTGCTGCCTGGATGTGTATCAAAAACCTACCTATAAGTTTGTAATTTACTACTTGATGATAATACGGAACCCTCCGTGCGCGAGATTGACTCGCACTTGGTCGGTTTTTTTTATGTTTAACTCACTCAAGTAATAATTCAATTGAAATAAGTTTTAAATTATTCATTAATCAATCACTAGACCATAAATTTAATTACAAATGTGAAATATTACTGTTAGAATCAATAAATCTCAATGCATTGTCATTTAAATAGTCTGAGATTTTAATAGAAGTTTAATAATAACTTTAAGATTGTAATGTCTTTTTGACGTTAATGTGTACGTAAATCGGAATATGGCTCTTAGGAATCGCTTTTGTTAACAGACAAGACAGCAAACAAGAGCACAACTCTACTGATGGTAAGCAAACCTTATCTTATCCTTATGTTAGCCTTACCTTGGCTACCCCTTCAACGCCATAGATGGTATGGCCATAGTTGCGTCGCTGTCCTGTGGCTAGGGGGTACAGATGTGTAAGTCTACCGGCTACGCTATAGTAACCAAAACACGCAGTGCCAAATTATCGCGACAGGAATTGGTAAGGCGATGGATACCTGTCAACACATCTTTTTTTGGAAAAGGCATCAAACTAGCACGCGGCTTCTCTAATAGTAGGAGACACCTATAGACACCATTGATGTTATAGGTGCATTGTTATCCTGAGCTCTGCTTCTAAGTGACTGCGACTAAGGGGTTGGAAATTTGTATGAAGGTCCTTATTAACAGGCTTTAATCAGTAAATATACTAACTGCCACGCGAGCAAAGCCGCGGTTAACAGCTAATAAGTACTTATATAAGATCCCAAAATAGAAACCAGAATCTTATAATAAACTAAAATTAGATATGTGAATATCAAATCTCACTTCAATATCAAGTGGGAGGGCTACCACCCGTTCCCAGAGGATCAATATAACACGCGCTTTAAGTCACATTTCCACTGAACCTATTATTTCCAGCAGCCGAAAATAAGAAATACACCCAACGCTACTTTACTCTAGCTTATCTCTCTTTAGAATCTCTTTGGTATAATAATCCAGCGTCGCGGTCATCGGCATTGAGTGCTGAGGTTTGATTGCCAGTTTGGGATACTTAAAATGTGTTTTATCAATCTTCTTATAAATAGAAATAAATTGCTGTTAGTTAGTTTCGCTAATACTGGAGAACAGCGGGAGCGATTTAGCTTATTTTGGTTTCGAATAATTTGTAGAAATCCAGGGAAGTTTTAAAAGATAAGAAGAAAGGAAAAGCTGCAAAAAAATTAGGAAAAACAACAACACTAAGTTTTTTCATATAAAAAGAACGGGTGGAACGAAGTTCGCCTGGACAGCTAGTTTTTTAATAAAAAACAGAGTTATCTGGGATTGGATAAGTGCCCAACTTTGAGATAAATTTGTCACCTATCACATTATGGGCAACGTTATGTCGGGTGATCGTGTGGGTAATTGTTTAAAGATAGTTTAGTAATTAATATAACTTAATGGCTAAATGACGTCTAGATTGTTTTAAACATGCCTTCCAAGAAAGGTAACCTTAGAGGAAACATTGTTCTAATCTTTCGATTATTATTAAATTTGGATTAAATCGGTCCAAATGCATATAAGCAATTAATAAAGACAGATTAACAAATTAACGTTTACAAATTAACGTTGACAAATTAACGTTTACAACCATTTAGAACCCACAGCTAACAAGTTTGAAATATTGGTTTAATTATTACTTATTTAAATTTTGATATCTAATCAATCTCTTTTCTTATTAATCATCGATTTGCTACCCCCGCTTCTCAGTCAGCGTAGAATAGATTTTCATACAAACTTTCATCCTTCATCTAGAATTTTTTTATTAAAATAGCCTATGTTTGTAATGTAAATAATGTGCCCGGTTGGTGATAGGCTTGCCACCTATCACATTGTGGGATTTAGTGCCTTAGGCTAGACGTGCGTGCCTTAGTTGTACCTCTGCATATCTCTTGAATTGGATATAAGTGAGATTAAGACATATTCATTAAGTATTATATATTATATATTTTGAGTCAAAAATCTAGACTCGCTTTGCATAATTCTGTGCTTATTCCAACGTTATTGTATGGAAGCGAGAGTTGGGTGTGTCAGAAAGAGCATGAAAGTAGGATAAATGCGGTCAAATAAGAGCATTACGGAAAATTTGTGATGTAACACTCTCTGACCGCATTCGTAACAGTGAAATCCGAAAAAGAGTGGGATTAAAAGAAAGTGTTGGTGTTAAAATGCGATAGGGCATAGGTGAAGAAGTGGAACATACTGCTTAGCCTGATATCTGTATAGGTTCTTGCGGTAGAGATTAACGATTAGCGCCGGCTTAGCCCAAGGATTAGAGTACACGTTTAACTCTACCTCGCAGCCGCGAGGCTGGGGTTCTATTCTTGACACGGAGAAGCATTTATGTGTTGAACATCCATATTTTCGGGTCTGAGTGTTTAATATCTTCACGCCCAAAAACTGAATAGACACGCAAAGGTACAACCAGGACACCAACGACTATCCGAAGGTCACTAAGTCCCACAATGTAATCCGTGGCAAGCCTATCACCAACCATGAAGTCAAGACCGGACCGTTAAACCTCAGAGCAGATTTACATATTATATCGATAATATCGATTAATATAATATACTAGACGACTCGGCGAACCTCGTATCGCTTGACATTAACATCCAGATACTAACCATTTGTATGAGTTAAACCACTGTTTTACCCATTTTACCTGCAATTATCCTGGTTTTTCTTCTCATAAGAACCTTCTCCTGAGAATAATTAACACACCAAAAAAAGAATTAGCAATATTAGTCATTCCGCATAGCCGCGATGCGGTGACTACGCGAAATGGGGATTATTTTTTATGTTTATAGACATTTCTGGGTGTTTATATACATTGATGTGTGTTTCTTTATTTTGTATCGTCAACTAACATCTAGAACACGACGTACTCACACAACCCAGTAACAAGCGAGCTAAGCTGCGGATAATCCATACTACTATTTAAATATCAAACATAATTTTATATGAAAACCTAATCTACGCTGACGAAGTAGCGGGGGCAGAATAACTGTGGTTAATAACAAAATATATAGCAAAATGTTTTTCATTCGGTTAGATATCAAAATTTAAATAAGTTATATAATTTAATCAATTTTTCATCCGCCTAATCTAATAAAATTGTAGTTAGATTTATTAATATTCTTATACATAAGCTACACAATGCGTATGGCTACCACGTTCTGGCTTTCTAAGAGTTTATTGTGGCACCCTGTACAAACTCCAGGACAATTTTGTTTATTAGACAATTTAAAAAAATGCTTATCTCTGTGATTGAACGCAGGGCATTATGAAGTTAAGACTCGCACCCCTCGCACCGGACCGCTAGAACACAAAGGCAATTTTAAAAATCGAATTAAAACAGAATACGAATGTTTCGTCCAAAACTCTAGCCTCACACTAGAATTTAGCGAACGCCGCAAACCAGAGACAATAACGTCACAAGAAAAACAAAAAATGGCCTGATACGATAAATACGTCTTTAGATATTAATATTTATTTACAAATAGTAATCAGATAAGATTAAAATAACGTAAGTATATATAAATATTCCGTTCTACTTACACAAATGATATACTATAACCGAATGCTAGGTTTTGTTTGATGAAATGTAAAATATTTTCAACACTGTCTAAAGGGACAAAAATAATTAATTTATCAGAATTCGTGAATTCGACGTTAAACGACTACCTAAAATGTTAATCAAAGTAGATAAGGTTTTAAATTCTACTTTTTCTCCGTTTTGGTCCGCTCCTTTCTAGAATAGACCATCTGCCTTCCTGCCAGGTAGCTCATAAAAGGCGAGCATACGCTAACAATCACTGACACAGTAATACTGACTAGGTGGTAGAGTTTCAAAGGGACTCGCCCGGATTGGTACCACTGCCTTGCGTATTCCTGCCCTCCTTTACGCCCATATCCCCGAAGAGGTTGGCAGAGGCACAACCAGGGCACCAACGACTAGCCGAAGACACTAAGTTCCACAATGGTGCCCTGGTTGTGCCTCTATCTGTCATTTTCGGAATATGGCGTTAAGACAGATTTTTCACTTACTTTTGTACATTTTTTTTTACTTTTCACATAAATTTTAATAAATATTTCTGATTGCATGATGCATGAGTGAAAATAATGTACATTGATTTATACGATGATATCACGAAGACATTGACCTTTCTTAGAGTATATATAAAACAAAGTAAAGAGTCGCAGACCCTTAACTTTTAAAACTTTTTAAAGGATCGTAGAAGATCAAAAGAGGCGTTCTCTTTGATCTTCTACGATCCTTTACAAAATAAAGGATTAAATTTTCTATCAGACTTATGTTCATTATTTTTAAATAAAAAGTATCTTCACGCCCATATCCCTGAAGGCAGAGGCACAACCAAGACAACCCATGACTAGCCGAAGACACTAAGTCCCATAATGTGACAGGTGGCAAGCATATTGGCAACCGGGCACATGTCCAATCCCGAGCAACATTTTCTTATTAGGAAATTGGAAATACCACATTTTCTTTTTGTTGCCCGACCCGGAACCTCATAAATTCAAGTCCAACACTTAGACCGCTAGACCACAGAGGCGATTTTTAAATATGTATAAACATAAGAATCACAGTATTATGAAAATTCTCGCCCCTATTATAAATAAATGTAGACATCCTCGTTAGTTGAGGAGGAGGAAGGAAATAAACTCCCAACGAAGACATGCATTTATAATGAACATAGATCTGTATTTCCGGGACTGGTATGTTTATTAAATTATTTTCAGTATCTGTTTAAGTATTTCTTTGTATTAGAATCGAAAACTACCCGTAACATGAGCTCTACATTTAGTTTACTTTGGTCAAGTTATGTAAATTGTATAGAAATATTTATTATTACTAGTAGTCGCCCATTGCTCGAAATTCGACCATAGTAAGTTTTAATATCTTGTTGATAAGATCGTCATCTTCATTTCTCAAGACCAACTTCTTTGTTTCCAAACTTTTTAGTGCGCCATCTGTGATCTTTTATCGTTATCATCAATATAATATTTGTTTGTGTGTCAAATGCATGGTAGTGTGGGTAATGTTTTATTTATTGATTTAATTTACTTTATAAGCATTATTATTGAAAAATATAAGCGTTCTGCACTTTTCCTACACATAAACTATAATTGTGCCAAATTTCATATAGTTTTGGCATCACGTATTAATATACAGATTTATTACGCAATACGTACGTATTATTTAAATTTAAACACATTTTTTTTAGTAATCATGTTAAAGTTAAAGCTAGTCAATAATTTAGCAATCAACAGTAACCATTATAGAAAATGTACAAAAAGGGGCAATGTGAGTTGCCCCTTGCAAGGGGCAAGAACCCTTTCCTTAAATGATTCCGTACCAATTAGCCACATGTAGCCAAACTTTTATTTTTATTCTTAGAAAAACTTGTTTTGTTTTTCATTTCTATAAATGACGAAATAATAATTTAATTGTGCTACATAACAAAAAGTGCTGACTATATCTGGCTTATTTATATTTTCATTTAATATGTTCATTAAGTTAAACAAGTTTAATTTATGACTCCTCCCGACCTGTCCAGCTTGCCCCATATTTATTACATTTTTCTAAGAACAACACGATTTCGGATACTTTTGACATCTCCATTCCTGCAATATACCTAACTCTGATCGCCTCTGTGGTCTAGCGGTCCGGCGTCGGGTTTGACTTCTTGAGGTCCCGTGGTCAATTTCCGGGGCGGGCAATAAAAAAATAACAGAAAATGTATTTTTTCAATTTTCTAATAAACATAGCGTAGCCCGGGATTAGATATGTGCCCATTTGGCGATAGACTTACCACCTATCATATTGTGGGACTTAAGAGTCTTCGACTAGTCGAAGATGCCTTGGTTGTGCCTATGCATAGCCCTTCGGGGATATGGGCGTGAAAATGCTTCCGTAACTCTATTTTAGCCTTTTAATACAAACCAGACAATCGACGCGGAAAAAAATCCAAATTCGCACGTATAGACTGCTAGTATAATTAACAGCAAGTGTCGCATTACGCTACCCCTGTTAGACCGGGCGAACACTGTCGCTAAAACCACTTCATAAAGCATACTACAATAATCGTTGGAAAGTAAACTAGAAGTAAAGCTTAAAAATGTTATTGGCAAAGATTTATACATACAACCTTGCAGATTATTTAGCTGTGAAAATTATATTGACCATATAAAGTAAATCATTGGCATAAAATTGCTTTGACTAAAATAAACTGCCTATATAAGGGAATGCAGATCGAAGCTTTCGATAATGGATTTTAAGCTGAGGAGCGCTCTCCCTGGTCCAAATTAGTTTCACCGGGGCCCCAGCTCGACCCCAGTTACTCAACCCCCCCGCCACGACAAGGCTCGGACCCTTGGGGGGAAAACCGGGCACATATCCAATCCAGGCCAAAGTACGGCATCGTTATTTTTATTAGAAAATTTAAAATATGTACACATTCAGGTACTTTTTTAGCTCGACAAAGTTATCAATCGCATTTTCAGCCTCATATAATCGCCTCGCTGCTACGTTGTTGTCGTAATGGTACATTAATTACATTAGGTCCCGTTTTTTTATTAATTCTAGTTCCTCACATTGTGGTTGCCTTCGGATAATCGTGGTGGTTGTACCTCTGCTTAGTACTACAGGACATGGGCGTGAAAATATTAACATTTTTACTCTGCGTCTTATTCTCTTTCTGGTAATCAAAGTGGTAGGTTCGTCGACAGTGGCACTCCAATCTATGTGTTTTAATATAAATTTCTGCTCACTTACGTTAATTATTACTGTGATGCTCAATAATTATGAAGTACGTAGGTTGAAACTTTTCCATGTAAATTAGTCTCAATAAAGAGTTAACCTCTACGCCTACATATATCAAAGATATGAAACTTTCATAAACTTTGCTCAACCATTATTATTTTCTAATTTTCAACCAACCACAAATAAAAGACTTTTTATTTTTTCTATTATTTTATACATCGAGGTAAGTGATCAAGCACGCGGCTCTCCTTATTTGAAGAGATCACTATGACTAGGATGTTATGCCTTGTATTCAAATCTCCCTGCTACTCTATATCCTTGCTCGGAATCATTGTCTGTATAGATGGATCCCCATCCAGACAAAATGCTACACAGCACTCTAAAACCAGTAACCTCACTGCTAGTGACTCATTCAACCAGTATGTCCTTCTTACGAGCTGCTAAGCAGACAGACAGAGAGTAAATTCTACATAGAAACCCACACGAACAAAGTGAATAAATATCAAAGTGATTATATCAAGGTGATTGGAGATATCTCCCAATTAAAGTTCGATATTTTGTCACAGCCGGTTCAGGTAGTGACGTTAAATGCTTAAGATTTAGTTTTTATATGAAAAATAGAGAACAAGCAGATGGCTTTCTGATTATAAGAGACATCTGTTAACTATAGACACTATAGAAGTCACGGGTGTGTCGCTATCCTATACCTGGTATAAATGCGGACGATACATCATCCCCCCGTGTTGGTCCGGGCTCCTTTGCAGAATAGACCATCTGCCTTCCTGCCAGGTAGCTCGTAAAAGGCGAGCATAGGCTTTCGTCACTAACACCGTGGCATCCTACTAAGTGTTAGAGTTTCGCAGCGACTCGCCCGGATTGGCACCACCGCCTCACCTATTTCTGCCACCATAACGTCATGACGTGTTCCGGTTTGGAGGGTAAGGTAGCCGGTAAACTTACTTTTGCTCGAGGCCTAACATTCCGGCCTCAGGTTGGCAACGCACGATTACCACCTTTGGTCTCTCTAGGCGGCTTGAATTTCTTACTTCCATTTTTGTTGCTTGTTTGCCTTCCATTATCATAATAATAATAAGATATAGATCTAAATTACCAGACTATTCATCAGCGTGTGAAGACTCTTTATCTGTGATGCTGTCTTCGCCGGAAACAGCATCACAGATGTTGTTTGATTGATGCTTATGCCATATTTGATTTAATATGGCATAAGGCTGGCCAAATTAAAGCCTTAGCTGCCTACCGCGGCCATAACTATTTTATTGCCGCCAACGGTCGCCGGGAGAATAAGAAAAAGCCATTACGGTCCAGGCTGGCAACATATTATTGACATCTTTAATGTCTTTAGATAACTAATTATAGGTAGGTATAGGTATAGGTATATTTCTGACTATGATACTTTTTTCATTCTAATAACCCTATGATTAAAGATTTTCAACGAACGTAACTATAACGTAATAACAACGAACAGAAATTTGAGTTGTTATTACGTTATAGTCATGTTATAGTAGAAATAAACAAAAAATCCGAACCTTTATTAGTTCATCCGTTCAAAAGCTATGACGCCACTGACAGACAAATACACACATACATAGAAATGTCACACTAATGACATATCTCGAATTCCGTCGGGGATTAAAAAAACAAAGAAATCGTTGGACAGTTTATAGAATCGAGTAACTATACTATATTATGTTTGACAGAAGCGAATCGCTTTTGTTCTACGAAACTCGTTAATGAAATGGGTTATCTGCTCAGCATGAGCTTCAAATGTTACCGTAATTAGTAGAACAACAGGCATAATAATATACTGACATTTGGACAATATATTGTGGACGATAACACAATAAAGGCTTATTTCACATTTACTACACCCACACCAAGTCCTCAACAACACTACAATCTTACCAATTGGGTGCGATGCTGCGATGTGGTTTGGTTGTGAGACGTGTGAAATAACAAAAGAAAAGTCTGTTTGTTTGTTACTCCTTCACGCAAAAACTGCTGAACCGATTTTCATAAAATTAAGCACACACATAGAGGGTAACTTGAATTAACATAAAGGGTGGCTTTTATCCCGAAAAACTGTTTCTGTGGGACGATTAACTACGCGAACGCCGTGGGCAACAGCTAGTGCTACACAAATTTTATCAAAATAATATAGTCATACAAGAGGGCCCGGTATACGATGTTCTGTCAAACATAGTATTTAGTGGTATGAAACATACTTTGCGCCCTGTTTTCACACCAAACACTTAGGGTTGATTTCACCAATCATGTTGAAAAGTTTAGTAAAACTGAGTTTAGAGTAAACGAGTTCAATTATTAATTGTGATCCTGTACATAAGCACTTGCGAATACTCTTTTAAAATTGACAATATTCTTATCCCCCATCCCATAAAAATCTACGTCTTAATATATATTTCTTGTGTTCGTTCGTGAACTTCTTCTAAACGACTGGACCGATTTTGATAAAAACATTTGTGTGTGTTCAAGGGAATTCGAGAATGGTTTCGATTCACAATTTGGTCTCCTGGAAAATGTTTTTTTTTATTATTTTTTTAAAAATAAGTAGTTGTTGATATTTGAATGTTTCACATTGGATCCGACGGACTGCGCTACTATCGAAGCATTAATGTCAAGCGATACGAAGTTTACTGTGTCAGCTAGTAATATACAAAATAGATTAATAATAAAATATTAACAATAACTAAAATTTCTTCAATTTTAAAATTGAGATGATTGACACTTGACAATTGACAAAACGAGGTTTTATGTTGATCGCTTTTAAATTTGACGGTGAAATCCAGCCTTAACCATGATAATTATTTCATAAATATCATTCCAGCTGTTCCGGAGTGTGACCACAAATGCCGTGACACAAGGTTTTCATAAGTAAGAATTAAATCTTCTGCACTTTCTTTAGTGAAGTTTATATAATACTGAAGCCATAGGGACTGTGTCGTGTCCATTTATTATTTGTTTTTATTTTTATGATATTGGAAGGCAAACAAGCAGACGGATTTTCTGGTGGTAAGAAATTCACGCTGCCTAGAGACACCAATGGTAATGGTGCGTTGCCAACCTGAAGCCGGGATGCTAGGCCTCGAGTAAAAGTAAGTTTACCGGCTACCTTATCCTCCGAACCGAAACACAGCAACAGCAAGCACTGACGTTATGGCGGCAGGAATAGTTAAGGCGGTAGTACCAATCGGGGCGAGTCGCTCCAAAACTACCACCTAGTAAAAAGTCCAAAGGGTAGAGGTACCTATGACATGTATGGTGTCTTAAATAGGGCCCTATGCTTATTCAGTTTCTTACCACATAAATAATCAAATCCTATTATGTACGTACTCGTTGCTTTTAAGCTATTCCATAACTTTTACCAAGGACTTTGAGCGTAACGACCGAATCAAGAAATTGCGTAACGAAAATAAACCTAACACGTCGTCTAACAAAGTTTCAGTTTGGCAGACTTTGCCACGGTGTTTGTGTGCGTGCGACTAGACGTAGGCGTGTAGACTGTACGAAGCTCTCACGGATCGAGACGAACTGCGCCGAAATTGTACGAATAAGAGATAAGCAGCTGTTTGTGAGAAGGTATATAGGTCTACTTGCTCTTACTTTACTTTTTGCTCGCATGGCAGTTAATATATTTACTGATTATAGCCCATTAATATGAACTTTCACACAAACTTTCAACTCCTAATTCACCCCTTCAGGGGTAGAATTTCCAGAAACGCTTAAATCTCATCATTTTTAATAAGTAGCCCAAAAATAAAGTTTTATATTTCTAACTTAAAAAAATTACAGTCTTCCATATAAAACTTCAACCCCTATTTCACCCCCTTAGGGATGGAATTTCCGAAATTCCGTTCTTAGTGGGTGTCTACTCGATAAAAAGACCCCACTCACCAAATTTCATGTCTGTAACTCTAACAGTTTTCGCTCGGCAATGATAAGTCAGTCAGTCAGAACATGCTATTTTATATGTGTAGATATCATCTATGTACAACTTTCTTTCTTTCTTTAGGTTTTGGCCTTCACGTTAGTATTTAGCCATTAGTCAAGCAGAAATTTGCATCAAATTTTATATCAATTTCAATTAATTTTCATAGTCATCAGTCATAAGTCGTCAGGAAGTCATGTCAGGCTCTTGGGTAAAGCGGTGGCCTGTTTACTCAAGCTCATGTAATGAGATTTGGCTGCAACGAGGAAATACACGATACGCTAATTTCTTCATGATTATTTCATTTGTGCTCTTTCAGTGAACAAATTTGTGCAAAATGCCACCAAAATTGACTAATTATTTCACTCAATATCGACACGAAATTCAATCATTATGAAAAAACTTCGACCATCTTTTCTCTCGATGCGCCAAAACTCCACTCTATGTACAACTGACACTTGGGTGTCACACGTACTTTTTTGTTTATTTTTGTAGTAATCACTAACATGGCGGTATCAATCATTTTAGACCGAGCGAGCGTAGCCATTGAATACGATATTCATATGGGATGGCGGTCGCATGTTTGTATGTTTGTTCGACTATAACTTCAATAGTTTCGATCCAATCGTAATTAATTTTAGCAGGTCTGTAGATATGTTCAATACAAATTTCAAGTTCGGACATGTTAGTGAAATCGGGTAAGGGGGTGGTGCTAGGGCGACCGAAGTGGGGATGAAAAAGTAAATCTTTAACAATTATTTTGTTTGAGGTATTAAATGAAAGTGCTTGGTTTAAGCATTTCTAATCTGATTTTTTTTTACTTTCTATTGCACATGTTGTTGAACTATAGAGAAAAAATTATACTTAGTACAGAATTTACTTAAAAAAACATAACATTAAGGGCCACTTGCACGTTGCTGGGTTAAGTATTTATTAATGCGTTAGCGCCTAACTAGGGTTAGATCACTTATATTTGACAGTTTAACTCAATATTAAATGTAACCCGGGAATATGCAAGTGGTCCTAACGAAGCCATCGGTTATTAGTTACATCATTATTGACGGAGACGACGACGATGACGGTGTTGGTGAAAATCGGTCGATATCGTGACGGTGTCGTGACGAGGTCGTAATACATTGTATTGATTGTCTGAACTAACTGCAATAAAAGAAAGTTGTTTATTTCATATTTACGCATTATTCCATAATTACTATTCCGATTGTTTTGAGTTATAACCTTGACATTTTTAAGAAAGAAATTCTGGTTAATGGACTGTTGGAAACAAAAAAGATCTATTGCCTCTTCACGAGGTCTCATTTCAGGGTCAACTACTAGTTTTAATTAAAACGAAATAGAAATAGGAAAGAGATGTATTGACGATGCAAGCTGCTCCTGTGATGAATCTATCTTATGTAAAACCTCCTGTTATGATATTTGTGCTACATATACAAATTTAAGGCTGGAGAGTTATTTTTATTTCAAAAGGGTCGCCGGTTAAAATTAGATTCGAAGGCTTAACGTAGGTTTGACATCGTCGTAAATAGAATTCAGTATAATTTACATCACACGTTCATTCAAAAAATATCGCCTGACCACATAATAAACGTAATTCATGTTTAAGTAAACACTGACAAAAATTGATAACGAACACAATAATGCTAATAATACTACACGTGGATAACATGGCAGCATGTAATTTCTTAAGAATCCAATTAAAAACAAACATGTGTTCAAAGAGTGTTTAAGTAGAAAGCGAACCAATAAGATGCTACACGTGGAAAACATGGCATCATGTAATTAGTTAAGAATCCAATTGAAAACAAACATGCGTTCAAAGAGTGTTTAAATATTTTTGTGATTAAATCGAGTCGAGTAAAGTGGTTAACGTATACCTACTAACGATATGTTCCAAAATACATACAAATATATTAACGTACAGCTGTAAACTGTAACGTACACTAACGTTAAACTAGATACCTGCAGACTTGAAACTAACCGTACCTTCATTCTTACCGAAGAGACTTTAGTTTGACACCGACAACAAAGTTTCTCTCAAGGTATTTTAAATTTAGTGCTTGCCCTGTATTTGGGTAAAATTATTACAATTTTTAAGAAAAAGAAAATTTTTGCCCAAGACAGTGTACCCTTTCGTTTCAAGCCAAAGAATGCTCTACCCATTTGAGCTACTGACAATTATTGTGTTTATGCATTTAGATGTTTAATATATTAATTTAAATTAACTAAATTTAATAATAATTAATAAATCTTGTCCAACTAACCTATTTCTAGTTTATAATATAAAGAAATAAGCTGAGCAAGACTGCCTTCTTTTCCTTCCTTTGGCTTTCCTAACGGTAAGAGATAACCGTCGCCAATAGGTACCATAGCTGTTAATGGAACACCGATATATAATGGCTTATTTAACAAATATTGCAAAAGCTACATTTATATTGCATATTTCAAACTAAAATAGGCAGATGTCAATTTAAAGCTAAAGAAATTCGAAAGGATTTCTCGGTTGTAAGATACGTGTCTGTTTAACTTTCAATGCGAGCACTAACGAGAGATTGTGATAAAAATAAAAGAGGAAATAGATACTGAACCGTACAAATTATCCCAAGATTGCTAGGCGGATAAAATACTTGAACGCTGTAATAACTGGGAGGAAACAGTGTCCATTAATATTTCTGTAATAGTAATGCTAATGTGAAAAAAATAAGCACAATAAAACTGAAAAAATCAATTTAGATTTCGATTAATTCATGATAACAGCTCAAAAACTGGTTATAGGGTTTTTGATAAAATGTATGTGAGACCACACCTAAATCATAACCTTTTAGAAAAGGAACCGTCAAGTTCTATTAACTGTCAAGTAGTCGCGTAACTACATAAAAAAACGTACCGACAATTTTTGATAGCCTCCTCATTGTTGGAGACGATAAAAGTTTTTATGATATTGGAAGGCAAACAAGCAAGCTGATTTCCTGTTGGTAAGAAATACGCGCCGCCTAGAAACACCAAAGGTGCTAATGTTGCGTTGCCAACCTTAGACCGGAATGTTAGGCCTCGATCAAAAGTAAGTTTACCGGCTACCTTATCCTCCCAACTGGAATATGACAACGGCAAGCGACGTTATGGCGGCAGGAATAGGTAAGGCGATGGTGCCAATCCGGGCGAGTCGCTGCAAAACTCTACTATCTAGTCAGATGTCACGGTGCTAGTGACGGTCAGACTAAGCTCGCCTTTTACAAGCTGCCTGGCACAGGAAGGCAGATGGTGTATTCTGCAAAGGAACCCGGACCAGCACGGTTAGAAAGCAATGAAATCTTGCCGCTTTCAGCTTAGCAACAATATGTAAGTATTTGTAATATGTGTTTATACAGTTTCATCCGTGCCCTAATATAATACTTATAAGTACTACTTCTACGATAATCGTGTTGTGAATATCATTCAACAAAATTATGCTGATACTAGCTGCTACCTGCGGCTTCGCCCGCGTTTTCACAGAAACCCGGTGTGCGATCGGGATTAAAAATAGCCTATATGTTAATCCAGGTCACAATCTATCTGTCTTCCAAATTTCAGACAAATCCGTTCAGCCATTCGAGCGTGAAAGAGTAACAAACATCCATACATACATACTTACAAACTTTATAATATTAATAGGATTTTTTTTATAATATTAATAGGATAATGTGATAACTGATCGAGTATTTAATATTTCCAGTAAAAGTAAGATTTTTTCACGTAACGTACTATTAACTATTAATGATTTTTTAGTTTTTTGAATAGTAACTTAGCTACACAGTCTATTAAACTATCAATAAGCTCATAATGGGAGATGAAATTCCCATTTTTTATAAGTATTTTTCCCTGTGTTGGTACTTGCTCTTTTGCAGAATAGGCAATCTGCCTTCCTATCAGGCAGCTCATAAAAGGCGAGTTTAGGTTTACCGTCACTAACACCATGACATCTGACTAGGTGATACCACCCCATTACCTATTACTGCCGTTATATCATCAGTGCTTGCCGTTGACGTGTTCTGGTTTGGAGGAAAAAGGAGCCGGTAAACTTAGTTTTGCTGGAGGCCTAACATCCCGGTCTCAGGTTGGCAGCGCACCATTACCACCTTTGGTGTCTTTAGGCGGCGTGAATTTCTTAACATCAGGAAATCCGTCTGCTTGTTTGCCTTCCAGTGTCATAAAAAAAGCCATAACTTATAATTTTGATAAGTCGAATAATAAGGGAATTAAAATTTCACCACTTGATTTGAATCCTCAATATCTCAAACAATAAGAATGTCAGTCGCCAGAGAGGGAAGAAGCGTATTTGGTCAAATCTTGCCTGAGAAGAATTTGTCCTTTGATATTATGAAAACTTGAAAATTTACCCCAAGCACGAGAAAAGTGCTAAAATTAAAAATAGCTTACTGTCAAAGCATAAATTACTTACAAGCAGATAAGAGAATGAATATAATACTCAATTAAAATTAACTGGTTGTTCGTGTCTTCGCTAACGCTTAGCCCTGGAACAGCCCAATTTTAAATTGTTTTTCGTTTAACTTCAGACCAGATTTACTGAAGTTAGAATTATGTGCAGCAACGTTCCCGGGTAGGGGTATACCACCTGCCGCCATAATAACTCTGCCATGTTTCTTCCCTGAAGGGTAGGGTAGCCTGTAGACTTGTACACTTTAACAATAGACCTTTCATTCTTACCATAGGACAGCGACGAACCTGTAACGGCTATGGTGTGTATAGTGTGTTTGTTCGCTGACCTCTCTCACATTTTTTTTATGTAGATCACTAAAATCAAGTTTGAATATTATGAAGTAAAATTTGAAACGGCGTTTCGTTTTTTTAAACATTAAAATAAATAGTATGGTAACGCAAAACCATGTTTTTTTCAAATTAAAAACCATCCAACGCGCCTACATAAGTGTTCTGTGTGACTTCAAAAGCTGTCGATGTTTTCTGTACAAGTATTAATTCACATAAAAGATTATTTTGTTATTGATATTAAGTCATTGAAATTACCGCTGGCAAGCCTGCACTTGATGTCGACTTCTAGCTCTGACAAGTTCAGCTGTTCCTCAACCATTGTGTAGTCATCAATGTACGCAACGAGTGACGTAAACGTCGTAACATGCCCACTGAAATACCGACAGATCGCAGGGCGCAACGACAATCGATCGGTTGCGCGCGCATCCCCATCATTTTAGCTTCAGTACGTACAGAAGCCTCCATTCGAATATTTAATTTGATAGAAATGATACAAACTTATACATAGTGACCGCTAATTGGGGAGTAAATAGTTAATAAGGAAGCGAAGCTCTTAGGAGAAAAGGTTAGTGAATATGTCGCGGTGATTTTAGTGTAAGTGATGTTGGCCTATTCCTTAATATCCTTCCTTGTGTAGGCTTGTGTTGGTACGAATTGGACTTGGCCGTATGTAGGTAAGTATCTACTTAAGTGGACACTTGAAACGCTGAAGACGTTGAAACCTAATAACGATCCTTCAATAGTTTACGTAATTTAATCTCTGTTTCAAAATTGAGATAGAACGAAATTACGTTTTTTATTTTAGGTTTTACAGTCACACCTTATTTAACATATTTTTCTTCGTTTAGAATACAAAAAGAAATGACATTCAATTTAAATATTTTTAATTTATTATGGAAGCTTGTAAAAATGCTTCGATGTGGTCTGATTTCGTAGAATAATGGAAACTTGGAGAAATCATCTGCAGATATGTCAATATCGATTGACTAAAGAATCAGAAAGAATAAAAATCCGGTTTTTGGGGTGTGTCTCTAAAATATTAATAGCATGGTTGATTTATTTGTAAGTTAATGGTTATGTGACGGATTTAGCAGGTCATTGTTAAATCGTGACCTCCATTCAACAAGATTACCATGAACTATCAAATGACAGTCTAGATTACTATTCATATCTATAACACGATCAAATTATTATAAACTTCGATGCTGTATCTAATGGTTATAACAATTAACACTTTAAGAAATGTTCTGACTAATTTTATATTTCATTCATTAAAATCTGAAACTGATAATAATTGATTGATTTTAATACAAATACAAATACAAAATCCCTACACCTATGACTTATCTTGCGAATCGGAATACCGAAACCTAACGCACTTTCTAATATATTGTTATCTCTATATACCGTCTATTCTTATTAAGTAAATATATTGAAACAGGTCCTTAATTTTGCAACTAGCATTATCTTCAAATAAACTGCTGATAGAGTGCTGTGCAGCAACTTGCCCAGGTAAGGATCCATAGACTTACCTATTCCTGTTGTCATAATTACTCTATAGGGTACAGTTATCTCTTATCATAGGGAAAGCCGAGTGCTTGTCTACTGACTTCTCACATAAAAAAGCCTCTTTAGTCTGGACAACTAATTGTTACTTAAGCTTATTGGATTATCTCTTGGCCTTCAAAGTTACTATCGTTTTGAATGAATGTTTCTGCTAGTTTGACTTGCTATGTTATAAAAAGGTTAGATGATTTATAATAAAAAAGATCATCACTTGTTATCCATTGTTGTGATCGTCTCTGTGGTCTAACGGTCCGGCGTCGGACTTGACTTCTTGATGTCCCAGGTTCAATCCCCGGGTCGGGCAACAAAAAAAATTAAAAAATACTTATTTTCAGTTTTCTAATAAAAATAAAGCTGCCCGAGATTGGATATACGCCCGATTGGCGATAATATACATTGTCGGATTTATTGTCTTTGGCTTTTCGTGGGTGCCTTGGTTGTGCCTCTACCGACCTTTTCGGGAATATGGGCGTGAAGATATTTTTTTGTTATCCACCAAATTTCACTACTTAAATGTTTGCTTAAAATATTTAGTGCCGCACTTAAAGACGTCATTTATCTTCTAATCAGTCATTAAGTCAACATTTTCAATACAAAATTGTAAATGAATGACAGATTAAATGTTATATGACATCTCAGAGGGCGGCCGTAAATCTTTCGCTTTATAAGATGACCATACTTTTTAACTTTGCATGTTTAACATAAGTTTTTCGAGTACACATTTTTCCTCATAGGTCTCATTGTATGAGTTATAATAGTAATTTAAACTAACCTTCTCCAGAATAATTTTGCCTTCATAGCCTTCATGTAGTGTTGTAACATATGCAAATTCAAACTATTTCGACAACAATTTTGCCATCAACACCTTCATTGCCCGAGTTTGGTGATTTATTTGTCCAATTTATCAAATAAAAAACACATTATATTCCATATTGTGTTTAGCACATTGAAATGTCGCATACATATTACTTTGTATGTGCAGGCATAAGTGTGATCGAGTTTATGTATGTGTGTGTCTATGTGTGTGTGTGTGTTGGTGAGTGAATCGCCATAAAGGTGTATATTGGTAGTGGTTTAATTAATAAATATTTTTTTCTCCCCAGCTAAGATGTCACCACCTTTGCCAGCTCACTTGCGATGGCGTCGCGAAGCCGAAACCAGCGAAAAACCGGGCACCGTTCCCGCCATAAGTTCGACTACTATAGCAAATCCAGGTATTTTTTTTATCTATTTTGAAGAGCTTTGTCGCTTCGCGACTATGTCGCTCTAATACGTCTTCCAACACATATACACTATTCACAAGCCCTAATTTTTAATCAAAGTGTAACTAGTTTGTATAGTATTCCAGCAGAATCCGATGTCGCATCCGCTAGAATACTATTACAACCACCAACAGCCCAAAATTATGATAAGCAAATGTAAAAGTATATGGAATGGAGCATCTATCGTTAGTCAAGTTTAATTAATTCCATCTAGTTTTTCTCGATTTACCAAACTATGGCTTAAACTATTCAAACACCAGCTGTTGCCCGCGGCGTTTCCCGCATGGGACCACAGGAACATTGTTTCGGGATAAAAACTATCCTATGAGTTAATGCAAGCTACTTTCCATATCTGTATCAAATTACATGAAAATCGGCTCAGCAGTTTTATCGTAAAGGAGTTACAAACAAACAATCAGGAAAACTTTATTAATAGGAATAGTCAAAGTTCATAACTAGTCATGTCAGGTTCTATGATAAAGTAGTGTACCTACTACGCTCATTATGTGAACTTTGAAAGCTTCGAAAAAACACACGATACCTACAACATTTTTTCGTGAATACTTCACTGGCGAATTTTAATTTAACAAAATGCAATACTATAAAGTAACTCTATATTGTGCACCAAATACAGAGAAATTACAAATACCTACATTAAATAAAACTTAAATTCTAAGATACACAAAGGCGGCCTTGTCGCAAAATCAGCGATCTCTTCCAGGCAACCCTTAAGTATGGAACAAGATTTAGCAGAATACTGTATAATGGTGCTCTTAAAAATATAAAAATACATCGACTAATACACAAAATAAATCATCCTAAAAGCGGAAGCCTGTTTTAGTTATAGATATTAGAATTTAGAACAAGTAATAAGAGTATTAATCACAGTGAACGTAGAAAGTGACGCTTTAACATACTTTTAAAAATATTAATATTTGGAGCTCTCCTGATAAAAAAAAAACTTCAAAAAGCCAATATGTATACGAAATTCAATAATTACGAAAAACTGCGTTCAGCTTTTTTCTAGATCCCTCCAAAAATCTTAAGTCTTTGACATTTAGAAATATTAAATTATGTTTTTGTTATCTCTTTATTGTTCACATTTTTTATGATGTTGGAAGGCACACATGCAGACGGATTTCCTGATCACGCCACCTTGAGACACCAAAGGTGGTAATTGTGCGTTGCCAACCTGAGGCCGAGAGGTTAGGCCTCGAACAAAAGTAAGTTTACTGGCTACCTTATTCTCTGAACCGCATCACGTCAACGGCAAGCACTGACGTTATAGCGGCAGGAATAGGAAAGGCGGTGATACCAATCCGGGCAATTCGCTGCCAAACTCTACCAACTAGTAAAGACCAGACTTGGCTTGATGATATGTATGTACCATTACTTTACTAACTCTTGCAATCGTATTAAAATCTGATTCTCGGTGACCTAGAATCTAGATTTTTGGCACACAGTAAAACCGATAAAAATTGTATAACATCTTAATTTTTTTTAAGTTATGAAAATTATTTGATATGTTCGTCTTGTATATTGCTATTTATATTTCTATACGTACGCAGGCTTTTTTGGCCAGTTTATCTGAAATATCAGTAATACAAAGAAAAACATCATTTAACATTTTCCTTTTACGGGTTGGCTGGAAGGGATTTCTTTTGTTAGAGATAAGCTCGCTTTTTGTACTTGGTTTAATTTACTTTTAAGCACTTATACTGCTCGTAAAAGGCGATCATAGGCTAACACCGTGACATCTGACTTGGTGGTAGAGTCTTTACTTTTGCTCGAGGCCTTTGGTGTTTCTAGGCGGCGTGAATTTCTTACCATCAGGAAATCCGTCTGCTTGTTTGCCCTCAAAAAAAAGTACATGGCTTTCCTCATGGTAGGACAAAAAGTTGACCAATAGACGCCATATTATGTTATGGGTGCGTCACTGTCCTGTGTCTGGCATATTAGACCTATTATGCACGTCTACCTACCCTTCGGATCGAAATATGACAATAAATAAAAAAAAATCCCTGGACAAGTTACACAAATTGAATTTAACCCCAAAGTAAGCACATTATATGCTTATGTTATTGGTGTTAGTCAACGAAACTATTACATAGAAATACTTAAATAGATACCAGAATACATTTAATAAGCACCCAGACATGCAGACATCTAAATGTTCATCACACAAATGCCTGCCCCAGTCGGGAATCGAACCCATGCCTCACGGTTCGCCGATGCAGTTAGGTTAGTGACAGGAATAGGATAGGTGATTAATCACTACCCGAACTAATTGCTGTACAGCACTCTACTAACAGTGATGTAGTTTATAATGACCCACATAACCTATGCTTGCCTCTTACGAGTTGTCTAGCAGGAGGTACATGGTCTAGTCTACTAAGAAATCCTGGAGAAGCAAGCGGTGCACTGTCTCCAAAACTAGCGCGCGGTGTGTTTGTAAGAAGAGAGTAGTAAATATGGAGGAAATTGGTCAGGTCTACTAGGATTAGGATACCTGACACTTGATACTTTCTATCTACCTGCTAGGGTCCAGGCGTGACGATATGTGTATATATGTACTAAACCTAAAATTCCTAATCCCCGACAAAACCTACATGCAATTTAGAAAAGATACATCTCGGTAACGTCAGCTAACAAACAAAAAACCGCATCGAAATCAGTCTATCTGTTCAAAAGTTATGAAGCCATAAACAGACACACATATAAATATATCAAACTTATACCACCATTATTTTTCCATCGGGTTTCAAAAATAAGATGTCAATGTGTTAAAATGTGACTTTTTCATATCACTCGGTCACTCAGCCTCCTATCCCTAGCTCTTAGATATTTAATTGTTGGCTAATCCGGCACAAAAACGGTTCTGCACGTTTGACCCAACCTAGATTCCTCTCTGTAAAAATGTGTTACCTCATCATGATTACAATTATCATTACGTTAATTGGCGAAATCCGAAAAGAGAAAAAGAAATAGCTAGTGCGCGTCCATGTAACAGAAGTGAATATATAAAAGACCTATCGCTTTTTTTAACCGACTCCTAGAAAGGAGGAGGTTTCTAATTCTATTCCTAATTTTTTTTGTAAATTAGTTTTTTTTATGATATTGGAAGGCAAACAAGCAGACGGATTTCCTGATGTTAAGAAATTCACGCCGCCTAAAGACACCAAAAGTGGTAATGTTGCGTTGCCAACCTGAAACCTGAACCCGGGATGTTAGGCCTCAGGCAAAAGTAAGTTTACCGGCTACCTTACCCTCTGAACCGGAACACGTCATGACGTTATGGCGGCAGAAATAGGTAAGGCGGTGGTACCAATCCGGGCGAGTCGCTGCTAAACTCTACCACCTAGTCAGGTGTCACGGTGTTAGTGACAGTGAGACTATGATCGCCTTTTACGAGCTGCCTGGCAAGGAAGGCAGATGGTTTATTCTACAAAGGAGCCCGGACCAACACAAGGGTTACGCGATTACTCAGCCATAGCCAACCGATTTTGATTATTATTTTTTTTAAATATAGGTTATGGTTTCTAGGTGGTCCCATATAAGTTTCGTCAAACCCGACTAGTGGTTTTGAGTTATATTTAACAGTGCATATTTTTTTACTTATCTTGACGACCTCATCATTGCTATCTTTAATTGCAACAAAATAATTGGAATCGGTTTTTGCAATTTCACTGCGCTTTATTATTTAAGAACTGTAATAATTCTATCTACACTTATAACTTGAAGATATTTAAAAAAATAGGTGCATGCGACTTAAAAAGGGCAGCATAATTCATATTTATTTAATTTGCCACACGCGATTACTCGGCCATTAACATGTTTAGCATCCTTAGTATTTTTGTCTGTCTGTGTGCCTGTATCATGACCGCCATTACTACCTACCACCGAATCTAATCGTAACGAACCGATCGTAATGAAATTTGGCTGGTAGGTACTTTATGTTCCGAGGAAGGTTATAGGATACTTTGTTCCTTTTACCAAAGAGTTTTCCATGAGAGGAGTAAAAGTCAAAATGTAAATTTTGCTATAATTCGTGAAAACGTAGTCCTATTTCATCAATACGTTTTCGTTTTGCGGTATATGCTTTATAGATTGGTCTGTGTGTGTGTGTGTGTGTATGTGTTTCCAAATCACAAGCTTTGTAGTTCAGCCACTTGAACGACAGCGTTGCAAGTCCGAGCGCAAACGAGATTTGCGCGACTAAAAACCGTATAACGTTCCTTGGTAGGTTGGTATAGGAAAGTTAGAAGATTTTATATTTAATTTTGTTAAAATCAATCTAAATTTTGTTAAAATAATTAAAAATCGCTGATTTCGTGTAGAAGAATCTTAGATATTTAATAATATCGCATTTTAGAACATTGCTCTACTGGGTATTGTAATACCCAGAGCGTAAGACGATACAAAATATTTTGGTACTACACTACCCACGAACGTTCAAGTGGTTAGAAAAGTTAACAATACTCACTATAAACTGACAAAATAACTTGAAATCCGAATGCAGATAGAAACCTTTAAATACACAGGTTATCTTACATACACATACATATATTTAAATCAAATCCCCGTGCAAGTAAGAATAGAGTATGGACTGCTTACTGAAAGAAGTTCGCCGGGTCGATTTATCCTATATGTAAAACGATGAAAAACTCAATGAAATGCTTGACCTGGATGTCAAGTGTCAAATCAAAACATTTTTCAATCGATGACATGAATGTATTTAGAATAGGGATAAACCTAATAACAATCAAAATTAGTTACTATAATTAAGCACAGTAAAACTGCAAAAACCAACTCCAACTATTTCATTAAGTACCACGACGCAAATTGATAATATTTTTTTTCGAAAAATAGTAAGTGATGAAATGGTTCCATATTAATTTTATTATCATCCTTCTAGTAGTTTAAACATAGACAAACATTTACGAAAAATAAGTACTAGCCCATCCGACAAACTTCGTATCGCTTGAGGTTAAACAGCTACTGACAGTTTAAATGGAAAAAATAAAGTATTGTGTTTCCCATTTTCCCTCCAATTTTTCCGGTTTTTCGCTTCATAAGACCCTTCTCCTGACAACCAACATAGCATCCATTTGGTGTGATGCGATAACCACGTGAAATGGGAATTCACCATTTTATATATATATAGATTACTCATGACTACCCGCTGGCATTGCACATTCTGCGCGCAATTGTCGACCATTATTTTGCTGTGACGTTATTTTAAAACTGCGACATATCCTATCCTATCATTTGTTATCTCCTATTCTTCAATATATTCATTTAAATCGAATAATGTAAAGGGCAAGTTTGTTTTAAATTAAATACTTTTAATTAATAGCGTATTCATTTGGATATGGATTAATATCATACTTATAAAACACCTTCTCACATAATGCATTATTTTAGAACAAATTTGTTAGCATAAAAAACTAATTAAAAAAAGAGGAGGTTCTCAATTCGACTATATATATCGCATGATATTTTTTCGTACTATTCGATCGATAACAAAACGACCGAATCCAAAAAAATAACAAACAACCCGGTTTTAATTATTCTTTTTTAGAAAGATAGGGTATGATTCTAAGAAGCTTCCATATTTTCCCATCCTTACTTTGCTAAAATAATCCGTTTGGGTCTAAATATTATACCTTACAAAGTACATAACATTATATAACGGTCCTGCAATGAACTTTTTACCTACCAGCTGATTTTAACTTCTTAGTACTTTTGTATAAAATAGTTCTAAATTTAAACCCTACATTAAGCACTTTTTTATATTCAATAAACGTTCCTAGAGCACGGCAACCCCCGTTTATAGATGGTAATTTACATACCATTAGTACTCGCACAGACTATACAGTAAGCAACGCAATAATCTAACACCTCTACAATACTTGTCGTAGGGGAGCCAGATATCTGCGTTGTTTACTGTACATCAATTAATAGAAAAACATTATTATTAAAAGCAAAGGTTAATAACACGTTCATATTAATTATTTGTTACAAAGTTACTTAGTCATATCACAAAGTTGTTGATGGATATATCCACGAATTATTTAATGGGAATTGGCAAACTGTACGGTTTTCCACGTCCAATTTCCAGAGCAAGGTTAATCCTTCCTAGCTGCCAAGTTGACTTCGTAGAAATCGATTTTAGGAACCGAAAGTTCGTTTTCTACAAAACGGCTAAAGTCTATAATATGAAATTAAATTACTAAATTTGTTGCTAAGCGCATTACTTTAGAACGACTGAACTGATTTAGCTAATTATTTTTTTCAAAAGAATGTTCTTATGGAGAGACATATGGGGAAAGTTGCAGGAAAAATGGGAAAAACAATATTTTATTTTTTCTCATACAAACTGAACGGGAGGAACGAAGCTTGCCGGGACAGCTAGTATTTAATATATATTGTATTGCAAGTGATATGTGTGAGATGTTCGCAACGCAGCCCTTTAAAATGATTACTCTATATATATGACAGAAAATATGTAGCTGTAAAGAAAAAATCTGTTTTAAGTGCAGTTCATGAAATTTGACAGACAGAAAAGACAAGAAAGTCAAAAGATGTGTAGTACAACCCAATACAACCACAGCTACAATTGATAATCAGTTATTATATGGTTGACATCACCAGTTGCCACAAAACGGAGTTTTTGTACTAAGCTTCCCTTTGGTATCCTCTAAAATTATGGTTGCAAATACTTGATGGTAATGAAATACAAAAATAATAGGTTTGGATTCAGTGAACAAAAAGGTAAATGTAATAAACCTTTCCATTTAAGCTGCTTATAACAGCATTTGACCTCTGATATTAATGTTTTAAATTTCATTTTTCTATGATATAGGTACAAGCCGTTGCTCGCTATTTTATATCCACGTTCAAGTGACATTTTGTGGTTCGAAGATGGAACGAAACATTTGTTTTTATTACCGCAACAAACAGCATCCTAAATGATGCATGTTACATGGGCTATAGCCGCCCCTGTGGTCTAGCGGTTCAGATGTTGGGCTTCACTGCTTGAGGTCCCGGGTTCGAATCCTGGGTCGGGCAACAAATAGAAAAATTGTTTTTTCTAATTTTCTAATAAACAAAAATGCTGCCCGGGATTGGATATGTGCCCGGTTGGCGATAGGCTTGCCACCTATCACATTGTAGGACTTAGTGTCTTCGGCTAGTCATGGGTGCCCTGGGTGTGCATACTTTAACATGGGCTATATGCTACACAGAATTTGGTTAAAATCCGTTCAGAAGTTTTGCTTGAAAAGAGAACCAACGGACAAGAAATCAATCCTCGTTTTAGTTAATATTCTGTATAAAAAGCTTAGCAATGAGTGGTTTAAAAAAATATTTCATGGACAGATTCAGTTTTATTACTTTTTAAAAAAATATACTGCATTGTTATTGGTCCACATCATTGACGTCTAATATATATTCCTATTTTTATGGTCCACATAGTCAACTTAAAGTTTTTTTTAATCAATCAGAACGCGCCATTACAATTAGACAATGAGAACAAAGGCGTAGTGCCAATCGCTACAAATGCTACATCTCACTCTGTTAGTATCGGAAATATGCGAGGGACATACTCAGTACTCGTTTGTTGAAATAAATCTAAATGTCAGAGATATCACACATATACGGGCCGAACGGGAACCAGGGGATTAGTAGGCCGAGAGTTCACAACTTGAGGGTAGTTAGTAAATAATTCAGAAATATCACAACAAAGCTGTAACACCTGATCTAGTCGTACAACCACATCGTAAGCCTCATCATAATTATAAACAATAGAGTAGCTACGTAATTACTCACTACATTGTTAACAAACATAACCACAATCACGCTCAAACAACTATAGCGTACACCCATTTGTTAGTAAACAAACCATCAAAACCATCAAACATTGGAGTAAGCCTGCTACTCTGACAACACTACGTAAACACGTTACGGTGTTCGTGCTTACGCAAACGCCAAACCCCCGGACTCACCCCGCCCCTCCTGCGTGAGTGCCGACCGAATAATGCGAATTATCCCAACTGAATTAACAATTGCGACCTAGAAGTGTCTCTTTGACAACCTATGACAGGAAGAGACTATTACCAGTGGCGAACTCCGTACTAGACAGTGGTTCAAACACTGAGAGTCGTGCACAAAGCATGTTTGCCGCAATATGGCGGCGCTAGGGTTTATATACACGTGGCCGCAGTGAACGGACCAATAAGAAACGAGTTACTTGCTAATGCGCCATCTGTTGTGCTAATGAGACAACTTTATCCATGACTTCCCGACAATGGACCAATAACAAACAAGCTACGAGAATTCCGATGCACCTGTGGCGCCAAATGTACTAATGTCCACATTATCACAAGCACAACTGTACTTTGTTCATGACTATCCGACGTTACAAGCGGATGCGCCACATGTTGCACCGACGACACTCATGACTATAGATATTAGAAAATAGATATACTAGCTCATGACCTTCCGACATACATATTAATACGTAATGCCAAGACTTTGAACCCCTTTTTACGAAAATTGAGCGGACAGAGGAGCATAAATTTGGCACACTTATAGTTTATGTATAGGAGAAGTGCAGAACGCTAATATATTTTTTCAATAATAATGCTTATATAGTACATTAAATGAATAGATAAAACAATATCCACACTACCATGCATTTGACATACACAAAAAAAATTTAGATGATAACGATAAAAGATCACAGATGGCACACTAAAAAGTTTGAAAACAAAGTAGTTGGCCTTGAGAAATGAAGATGGCGTTCTTTTCAACAAGATATTAAAATTTAATACGGTCGAATTTCGACAAATGGGCGACCACTAGTATACTATAGTTACGCTGTATTTTGGCCGTGATCATAAACCCAGCCCCCTTAACCCCCTGTATGCAACACACTAGTTTCATACACTAGGTATGTTTTAAAAATCGATCGAAATACGAAATGATTTATCGAATATTGGCTCCCATACATCCCGTCTAGACACATTAGCGACGATATGCCATAAACGTTTTCTGAAAAGATATCTTACACTAGTCGGTATCCGGACATTCATTAAATACGCCAATCAATGGGATAATATATTCCCATTTCTGCCGCCTACGCCGTCCTGTCAAAGTCCCTAACCATTTAATTCCCTAATATACTTCACAGACAAAATGGAGGGTAGGATATCTAATGACAAAGTGTCACTTTTCACCGTCTTTAGGAAACAAAAGACCATTACGCAAAAAGTCGTATGTATGATGAAAATAAAAACATTAATAAAACTTGCTGGTATTGTCCTATAAGACCAAATTATTAAAATGAATAAACAAAAAGTATTAATCGCCTGTGGACCTGACTGCATGAGGTCCCGGGTTCGAATTCCGGGTCGGGCAACAAAAGAAAATTGGGTATTTTGAATTTTCGTTTAAAAAAACAATGTTGCTCGGGATAAGATATGTGCCCGGTTGGCGATAGGCTTGCCATCTATCACATTGTGGGACTTAGTATCTTCGGCTAGTCATGGGTACCTCTGCCTACCTCTTCGGGGATATGGGTGTGAAGATGCTTACTTACTTATTTATTAATAGTTTAAACACATTAAAACTGCAATAAAACCGTCTTTTATTACATTACCAAGTCGCGATTTGATAACTCTCTTTTCGAAAGGCAGGTTAAGATTCAGAGCTGGTTCTATTTAATTTTTGTTAAGATCCTTTTTGTGCTTCTCGAGTTATACCTACTTGATAATACATAAATTTTCATAATTCCTTATCAATTATAACAAAGTACATGAAAATGTGTACATTCAGTGTGGTCCGGTCCGCTTACCGCGCGTTGGTCCGGTCTCTTTTGCAGAATAGAATTGAAGAAAGAATTATCAATTCGCGATTAGATAATTCTAGTTGGAGTTGCTATTTCTAGTTGGAGTTAGTTTTTGCAGTTTTACTGCGATTAAGTAAGACTATGAACTTCTGCTTCAATAAACAACACCTGGTTTGGTTATAAGAAACACTAAGTTTGCAACTCACTTCACTATGTGATCAGTAGCACACATTTTGTTGATAAATACCAACATTTTAACTTAGATCGATTTTAGACTAGCGTTTTATACGCGCGTATGAGCTCGTTTTTGGAAGCGGACGTAGGAGCTGTTTATACTGACACGGCACCACCGGTTCGACTGAACAACGAAATATGCCCATTTACGCGAGTCCGGCTTAAAAAAGCGCGTAATCAGCCGTGCATGGAAGCGTGTATGTTGAAACGACCGTATATAGACAAAAAAATACGCTAGTCTGAAATGGCACTAAGTTTCCTAAGCGCACAGCTTGATTTTGAACTTTGGTAAATTGAAGATAATAGACATGCCGTCAAGAAAATTATTAAACCTAACCATTCAATGTGTTAGCTGGCTCCCACGAGGCTGCCAGATGACCGCGTAGGCGGAGCACGTAGTCAATATGCCTTGACCTTAACCGGGTTGATATGAAAATCCCTACTTCCATATTTTTAGATCCATATTTTTGTTATATACTACCTGTTCCGGTTAACTTCATTCCACCCGTTCAGTTTGTATGGGAAAACATTAAATGCTAGTTTTACTAGCTTTCTCGCAGTCGAATGGGATAAAAAGTATCCTTCGTCCATCTCCTAGTTCTAAGCTACCTCCCCATTAATTTTCAGGTTCAGCCGTTCTTGAGTCAAAAATATTGTAAGACGTATTACTTTTGTATTAGTATATAGACTAGCTGTTCTGAAAAATTTCGTACCAACCTTCAGTTTTGTATGGAAAAAAATTAACTGTAGTTTTTTCTGGTTCTCTCGCAGTCGAACGGGATGAAACATATCCTACGTACCTACTCCTGTTTTTAAATTACCTACTTAGCTGCTTGACTGATCTTGATGAAATTTTGTATGCCTGTAGTTAAAGATCCGAGTTCAATTACAGGCTATTTTTTTTTTCAAAAAACCAACTCTCAAAGAACCATAATGGGGATGAAAGTTTATATAACAATATATTCTATGTTGATCAAGTTGCGCGCAGTGGCGTAGCTAGGCGTGGGCGAAGTGGGCCCTCGCCCACTGCCTCGCACCTAAGGAGTCTCGCACTACCTGATTTAAAATCTTTCAACATTTATTTTTATACGCCTAATTGTTAAGAGTGATCGCCTGTATGATCTAGCGGTTCAGGTGTTGGACTCAACTTCATGAGGTCCCGGGTTCGATTCCCGGGTCGGGCAACGAAAATAAAATGTGGTTTCTCACATTTTCTAATAAAAAAAAGATGCTCGGAATTGGATATGTGCCTGGTTGGCGATAGACTTGCCACCTATCACATTGTAGCACTTAGTATCTTCGGCTAGTCGTGGGTGCCCTGGTTGTGCCTCTGCCTACACTTGGTGGGGTGGGTGGGGGTGGGGTGGAGATACTAATGTTAAGAGAGGTTCACCCTAATCTTTTTTTTTGTTTTTATTTTTATGACTCGGCATTCAAAATATGTATAGCCCCAAATTTCCGCTCTTCTACGTCCAAGCTCTATTTTTAATTTACTAGATTTTATGTACCTAAGTTGAATAAAAATTAAAAAAAATAAAAAAAAAATCATAGTGATCATATGAGTGGTAATTGTGGGCGTTGACATTTTTATACACTTCCACCGGAACGGAACCGCGGCTCCGCCTTGAGAACATTTAAAAATAGGAAATAATTTTCGTTTGATCTGATATTTTATTAGCTGTCACTATCAGTCGTAATGATGTAGTATGTGTAGTGTACTAGCTGCCCCATGTTCCATAGTTCAGCTAGTTTGACTATAGACTATATGTCGATATATATAGATGTCACTTCTTTAACCAATAGAATAGATACCTCAGTAGATATCTTGCTCGTTTGCCTCCTCTTGTATAAAAAAAAAAAACAGTCTTTATTTCAATTGACAAGTCAGCGATCAAGCACTTGGTTCTCTAGCTAGATGGTTGGAGACAATAGTGGCTTATAGACACCATAGATGAGGCCATTACGACCTCTCGGTCATACGGACCGCGTCGTAGCCGAATCACGGGAGATGCGCTGGGACCGTTATCTGTGTTCCTCTCAAGCGCACATTCTCTTCGCTCCCTACAAATTCTTCCTAAATGTCCCTGAGAACAGATGAGGCCAGGGTGGAAGACTTATTGTACAAGTCTAACGGCTACCCTGCTTTAGAGACACTCGAACATGACTGACTCGTTACGGTGGTGGAATGGCCAAGGCATTGGATCTCTACCCGGTCACGTTGCTACACAGCACTTGACCACCATTGATCTTCTTGGTAATGACCTAAATTTTAACTTGTGCTCGCCTCTTACGAATTGCGAGGAAGAGAGTCAGATGGTATTTTCTACTCAGCGGAGCAGTTACAACGTTGGTGGAAGAAAAGTCTTTTCCAATTTTTGCTGAAATCCATGCTATAGAATGCGGTCAATTCCTCTAAAGCAATGGAGAGTGATAGCCATTTATCTGACACAGGAAATCTTATCGAATTATTCTCAATGGGACAAGACACATCTCTCTGAGGTAACATACACCCCTCACTTAAAAACATCATAGATGTTATAGGTGCGTCATTGTATAGTGGTTAGAGAGTGAGGCTTATTGGTTGGTCCCCGTGTTGGTCCGGGCTCCTTTGTAGAATAGACCATCTGGCTTCCTTGCCAGGCAGGTCGTAAAAGGCGAACATACCGTGACTATCACTAATACCGTGACATCAGACTATGTGGTAGAGTTTAGCAGTGACTCGTCTGGATTGGTACCACCGCCTTACCTATTCCTGCCGCCATAACGTCATGACGTGTTCCAGTTCGGAGAGTAAGGTAGCCGGTAAACTTACTTTTGCTCAAGGCCTAACATCCCGGCATAAGGTTGGCACCATTACAATCTTTAGTGACTCTAGGCGGCGTGAATTTCTTACCATCAGGAAATCCGTCTGCTTGTTTTCCTTCCAATTTCATTAAAAAAAATCTAACGGCTACCCTACTGTCCCGACGGAAGCATAACTTCGTTATTATCAAGAATAGGAATATGATGGAGTACCCAGTACATTTGCTGTACAACACTCTACTAACAGTGGTTTTACCGATAACCACCCGTTAAACCTATGTTCGCTCGCTATGCTTACAAGTTGCCAGTCAGAGAGACAGAAGGTATATTCTTCACAAGTGACATGGAACGATACAAGAAGAAACTGAAGTGGTTTGTTTTTAGTTGCAGTATCATCTTCCGGAAATGGCACCACAACGGAATTGCCCCCCGCCACTACCACGGAATCAATCGCGGAGAAGACAGCAGAATTGGCGCACAAGATGAACATGGAAACATGGCAATTAGTTGCCATACTTGTAGGTAAGATACAAAATAATTTAAACATCATTCAATACTCTTTTGGACGAATTCAAAACAGGAAAAATTAAAGTTTAAATGATTTTGTTACAAAAAATGTTAGCTAAGTACCTTACTGTTAGCCTTTTACCAAAATTCATTTGGAATTTCGTAGATCACTAAAATGTTCAGCTAAAGAGAAACATACATTAAAATTTAAAAATTACCCCCGATAAAACTAACACAGATAGACAGACAGTCCGACATACACACTAACAAAACATCAAAGTTAAAGAGTAATAATAACCCCCGATAAAACTAGCACAGACAGACAGACAGTCAGACACCCACGCACAGACACCCACGCACAGACACCCACGCACACACACCCAAAAGATAGAATCACCTAAAATCAATTTATTTACCTCCTGTCACGTTCAACCAAAGTTTTTCAGAGTATTTATAAGAAGGAAAGTAAATAAAAATAGTAGTTGTGTGAAAACATTTTTCGTAGCCGATCTCTTGCTACGAAATTGTGATATGTGCTACGAGTTACGATTAGCTTGAATACGTATTTTGTTCATCACTTTGTTATTACACAATGAAAATTCTCGTCTTAGTTTACTAAAACATTTCAAAATTGGTCAATTGTTTATATGAAGATATTTTCGATTGAAGATCGTATTTATTCATGTAACGGACCGGATAAAACCGTAGATCTAGACTAGTGTTTTGCATTTAAAACAATTGTACGTAAATGTAATCCTTACACTTTTGTGAACGATACAATTATTTATGTACTTAGTCTGTAATTGAAGTGTACATTTGAAATTTGTGTTACAGGTGTAGCAGTTGTGGTTCTGGGAATATGCTTCTGCTGTATCCGACGGTGCTTCCGTAAACGACGATCCAAGGATGGCAAAAAGGGGATGAAGGGAGTTGACTTCAAGTCCGTCCAACTATTAGGCTCTGCCTATAAAGAGAAGGTAATGTTTCACAATGTATTGTCAAATTATTAAAATATTGTTTAAGACGAGAATTATATTTTTAGTGCATGTTAAATGAAATTTTCATTTCAAACATTTATAATTATAAGGAATCCGATATTCATGTGAAATTTGCCGCGGGACGTGCATTTAGGTTCAGCCGGACATGGAAGAGCTGACGGAGAATGCTGAGGAGCCCGACGAAGGTGAAGAGAAGAAAGAGGAGCAAAAGTTAGGAAAGATTCAGTATAAGGTGAGAGATGGCAGAATACTCTTATTTGGGCGCTGGACTTTTCTCTTCTGTAATTTTCCGTTTATAATCATCCAGTTTCCATATTTTTTAATACTTTTAAACATTTCAAAACAGTGTAAAATTAGTCATATCAAAGTCATTGCGCTTATATTTTGTTCTCATGTCATATCATTAAAACTAACTTGGGCACTTTTATTTTTACAAAATTTAACATGTTACAGTTGGAGTATGATTTCAACAGTAACAGTCTATCAGTGACCGTAATACAAGCGGAGGACCTACCAGCACTCGATATGGGAGGTACATCTGACCCCTACGTTAAAGTTTATCTTCTACCAGACAAGAAGAAGAAGTTTGAAACAAAAGTCCATCGCAAAACACTCAGTCCAGTATTTAACGAAACGTTCGTCTTCAAGGCAAGTTTCTCCGCAATCACTAAATGTCTTTCTTACATCTATAATGAAACAACTGTATTACATCAATTATTTTATGCAGGGCGTGCCATATGCTGATGCGATGAACAAAACTCTTGTGTTTGCGATTTTCGACTTTGATCGGTTTTCCAAGCACGACCAAATCGGCGAAGTGAAGGTACCCCTGTGTCAAGTAGACCTTGCGCAGACCATCGAAGAGTGGCGTGAGTTACAAAGCGTTGAAGGCGAGGGTGGCCAGGTGCGATTTCAAAAAACCAAAAGATTTTTACAATATTTGAAACAATTATCACTAATGATTAACTGTATCAGACAAACTTACATCTTGTTTTTTGCAATATCTTAAAAGTTTGAACTGCTTGAGAATTTCATTCTATTTAATTTTTTTGCTAAATTCAGAATGTTTATTGTAGTAGTGCTAAAAACATTGAATAGTAATGTAATAATCTACAAGTTACTTTTCAGCTTACAACAGAATGTAGGATACACTGGACGTTATTACAACTGCTCAATATTTAGATTACTTCAGTTTTATAAAAACTAGACAAAATTTTGCAACCTTTGCAAATCTTGGTGAAGCAAAAAGCAACACCAAATAATATCTGTTACACCCAGGTCACATCAACAATATATTTCGATTTACACTTTCCATTTAGGAACATATATGGTATACCAATGTACATTATCATGAATGCACATTAAAGCATTTGAGAGAGCAAAGATATTTATAAAATGTAGGTACGCAGATATAAACTGAACGAATACCTACCATTATTTTCTTAGCTTAGGCTGGACTGTTAAAACACGGGGATTTTAACTTCTAATAGCTTTACAAAAATCTGTCAAGTTGTAATTTCGTTAATAACAAAGTGTTTTAGCAGCACCGCATTATTTATAATCCATTTCTTTAACAAATCATACAATGCGAAAACATTTGAAAATCATTACGATGATATGTTAAAGGAGTGGAGTCTTTTTTAAAATTTACTGCACTTGTCAATGGAGGATTCTTGACAAAATCGGCTTCAGAGGGATGTTAATTTTCGATTGGGCTTGTGTATACTGTATTTTAGTCAAGGCACCTCAAAGTGGATTGAGTCGTCATTTATTTTGGAGAAATTGATTTAAACAGCAAAAATGTATTTACTTGGTTTTTTCTCTTTTCTACATATTTTCTCTGCTCTGCTTGGCTGTGTTTGATTGTGTCCCGAACAATCTTGCATGCCGCTTCAAAAACGAAATGATCATTCACGTAAGTATTTTTTTGAGACACATCAAGATGTATATTATGATAAATTATTAAACGGACTTTTCATTTATGTTATTGTCGATAATACAAATGAAATTCGGCCTGCCACTCCAAATGGAATCATACATAATATGGGTCGGTATTCCAAAAAAACGTAGGGTCCATAACTGTAAAAATAGGATAACTAATCCAATAATAAATATTATTGTGGTCACCTATTACCTAAAGTCATCCATTATATCACATATTTATTTAATTTTTATATTTTGTTCATCCATCCAACACTATTAATATAGCGGCTGGGGAATGTTGCATGGAGATTTTGGTACAACACTTATCAGTGAATTGCCATGAAAATACAACAATATTTTTAATGCCGACACCAAAAGATATCAAATCGTCGTTAAAACGCCCAACATATTCCTAGACTTTATTAGTGGAATATTCTACTAATATCAAATCTGTTTCAATGAGGTTAACTAAGCTAAATATTCCAGGGGTTTTATTCATACAGAATTTTAGCAGGATTGTCGTCATTAAAAATATTGTGTCACAGAGGAAAATATTATAACTACAAAAATGGCAGTTCCTTTAGCACAACACTACTATATATGTACACCTCTGCACGTATTATAAAGCTATATGTTGTGGATATTTAGTGGCCTTCGTATCATAAATGCTGGCAGCTTTGATTTTACTTTCTGCAATTAAAATAACATTGACCACAAATTTAGAGTCAATGAAATAAAACCATTTGTTTGATATATTTTAACGACCCATCAATAATTTATTAATTAATATTTGCATTAAAATATTAACACTTAATCTAATTATATATGTTACAGATCAACCTCTGGCTAATAAACGAAGAATTGTGACTATGACATATATATATAATACACGATTTTTAATAAAGAAATACAAATATGCTTATATTTTTATAGCTTAGCATATAATATTAAATTTCAAAACTTAAACATATTTAATTTAATACAAGTATGATAAAAGTAGCTTTTGCAATATTTAAACACGATTTTTGTTGCTCTTAACCGAAGGTAAAAATGTTTGACTCTTGACTTATTCATATAAATAAAACCGAAGATAATTTCTAAAACTGAATTTATTATGTAGGAAAATTTGATAAATAAAGAAAAGCATCAATAAACTGTCAATTACAAAAAATATGCTAATATAAATACTTGGCCTAATTGTTACAAATTACGTGCTTTAATTTATTCTAATTTATTTAATTTTTCATAGTACTATAGAACTTAGATCTATAATAACACTCAAAAATTATGTAAAAAGAAGTTATATAGTACCCCCAAATAAATCTTGTAGTAATAATATCATTTGAACAACAATAACTGAACAACAGTTATTGTAATAAAATTGATAACAAACTACAATCATATTTCTAATATTCAATGATACAGTAATCCTTTGTAAACGCTGTTTTATAATAGCTAATCTTGAGAACTTCGCGGATTCGCCAACTTCAGCGGTCTTTAAAAAGTGGTGTCATTATGAACTGTTTGTTTAATTTCAGAATCAAACATGATTTACCTTCGTCGCACAACCAACTAAAGCTTAGCTTATCATCTGTGTAACTATTTCTTGTATGTCCACCTTGTGATAGAGTGTCTTCTTTGTGTGTGGAATACCCTGGAATGACGTAGGCATATGTCTAAAAAACCCTTTTAAAAAAAGAAATGTTCCCTCAAAGCATTTCTTTTTAGTTTAAATGTTTTTGTATATGTATTGGCATGTACCTATTGTATGTAATTTATTACAATGAACACATATATGATTTTAAAATTAGATAATTGCGATCTGTTTCTTAAATGGGTAACCCATCAACAACACAAACGTAAGGTAATTATATAGTTAATATCTAGGACGGCCGTATAACTATAGGTACTTCTGCGAGGTGAACATATTGCTTTGATGATCTGAGCTGGGTGTTACGAAAATTGGCTTCATTTCGGCAACAGATCGTAATATACAACCTGGTTCCTGACTCTGTATGAGCAAATAACTGCTTTGTGTTTAATTTAGGTTTGATGTGGAAGTAACTTGTTTTTTAGTTTCATTGTCCTTTAGATCCTTTGATTGAAAGTGTTTGTTCCGTGTTTAATGTTTAGATGACCTGTCATCTATGTGCTAAAACGTTATATGTAACGCAATGAAAATGGTTGTGAAGATACAGACTAGACGCAAAGTTAGGCTACCTATATCTGAATACTTACTGTGCTATGGCATAATTTCTGATTGACAAAGCTTATCAGTGACTTCTATTTCATACCTGATATTGATACCTCGGATATCGCATAAACATGTGAAAAATAACTTTTATTTTAAATCAAGTTCTAGAACAATTTAGTCTATATTTTTGCCCCATTTTACTGATCAGCTATGTCTATAACCCAAAATACCATGAAAGTGCTTCTAGGTGAATACACGAAGCTATTGTTTTGTTCCATTTATGAATTATTTTTGAAAATTGTTGCCCTTGTCCACCCTAAGCCGCGTATTTTTACCAGTATATTATTTGCATACCTACCTTTACAAACAAATCCAAAACAATTCACTCCTTCACATGGATTCCTCCTAATCCAAAATCACTTTCCAATGTCCTATTGAACTAACAATTAACACTTATAACACGATAAATACCTATTAACTATTTCATAAAGGTAATAATAATATATAACCATTCAACTAATCATAGTGTAAGCAATCATTTTCTTTTTACATTATCAATTATTTGTTTATATATTTATCTTTTTTTTTATTTATTAATTATTTCTTGATATTATGTCGGAAAAATTACAGGATAACAAGCTGGGAGACATTTGTTTCTCATTGCGATATGTACCGACGGCTGGGAAATTGACTGTTGTGATTTTGGAGGCTAAGAACCTGAAGAAAATGGACGTTGGTGGTCTTTCAGGTGAGTGTTTTATAAATTAATTTTGGTTTGCTAGTTAACTCCTGGAAGCTAGACACAAAAAACTGTTAACCTTATGACTATCTATTTTCAGGTATTTACAATATACATATCTTCCTGCCACAGACATCTTTTCTTAACACTTACAATTTCAATTACATTTACATATTTTTTTTCCTTTTTCAAATTTAAAACTATTATTAATTTATAGAACTGTAGTAGCTTAGTCGTTTAAAATAACGTTGTTTGATAATATAACATATGCTTTAATTAATTTATTACAAGTAGATACACATTTAGCTTCTTTAGCTTATAAAGAAAACTATATTTTACTAGTAGCATTAGAATTTGTTTAGATAAGATCATGATTTTTTCCAATATATTCGTGACATTATTACGCCGTTACACATTTTAAGTATTATATATTGTATGCAATAAAATAGTAGATATTATCACAGTTGTAATCAATGCTGTTAACTGTTATATTATATAATAAAATATATCAGCATGTTAAACATGACAAACAACATATTGTGCCTTTAATCATTTTTCTATCCATTATTTATTTTGACAGGGATATTACTCGCACATAGCATGATAAATTAACCAAATTGCACTTTTTATACATGACAAAACATTTTGTTATCACTTTTATATTTGAAATAATCGTCATGAACCAATATAAGTTTATGTCAATATGGTCTAAAATTATTTCCATGATTTGATTTCATTTGGCATAGGCATAATTCGATTCCTGTAAATACAGTTATGTATTCAGCATTCAAACACACAATCAGGAACGTTTTTAATTAAACCTCATAAAAGTAAATCGACGATTAACTTGAATAATTAATGTCAAAAATTATTTATCATATTTAACAAACCAACCTTTTTGAATTTAATTTTCTGAGTAGGTCAGATGACCCTCTATTAGTTGAATAATATTGTGTTAATAATTGCAAACGTAGTTTCGTAATGTGGTGGAACACTTTCATCACCTATTTGCAGTCTTTAAAAAATGCGATATAATAGTTTGACAAAATCAAACTGTAAAAAGAATAGGTTCTTAATATGATACTCAACAAGAGTAATCTTGACACTATTACTATATCAAATACAGCTACGTCATGTAGGTGCAGACTAAACGTTACGTACATTTAAATTTTAATTATTTGGTTCATGTGGATTACCTCAAAATAAAGATAGATAAGCAACTGCCTACAAATTTACGGAGTGATAATATATGGTAAATTGACGCTATATGGTATTGATTCAATTGCAATGTTGTCTTATATTTTGCCGAGTATTTTGAAAATAGCTCATTATAAATATTTCATTATTCTATGTATTTTTAATGAAATACTTAATTTATTTTAAATAAAAACAACTATTATCATAAATAGCAAATCGTTAAAAAAAAATGTTAATGCGTACGCTACAAAATTCAATTTACCTTATATCGCCTTTTCTAGCACGTAAATTGGAATCTATATCGCATAAAGTAGACATCCCACACGTAGCATTTATATCTAGTAGTAGTAAATGGATATTTACAGCAAAATTCTAACTGTGTTTTTCCTTTTTTCATATGCGGATTCGTCGTTGCCTGATAACAGACCCGTACGTAAAGATTGCACTTATGCAAAATGGCAAACGTCTCAAGAAGAAGAAAACGAGCATCAAGAAATGTACATTGAATCCATATTACAACGAGTCATTTACTTTTGAAGTACCATTCGAACAAATACAGGTACGAGTCGAGATTGCAACCGAATTGGATGTTATAGCACACGTTCAGGACATTTTCTCAAACATAGGATTTTTTTTTCAATCAATTCGTCATTGGATTTTTAAAGCTAAGCCCTCGCTTCGCTTTCTAAATTTAAAAAAAATAATGAGAACTGTCTTGACGTTGTGCAAATTGATGTTGTGCCTAAATGTTGTGGATATGCGTAACACCACTTGCATCCTAACCTGAATCCCTCACCCTTGATACCTTGTAAATGAGTTATTTTAATTAATGCACAAATAATAACAAATGTTAAAGTTAAGATCCAATAGTATCCTTCACACGAACACTTTAAAATAGTACAAAAATGTAGAATACGAAAGTAGTGCTCACTAAGACTAACAATGATACACATTCAACTATGACTACACAAATATTTTGTTTAGTGAACAGCCGTTAATAATGCACACATAAAAAAAATTACTTTTATTACACTTTTTATTGATTCTTATATCACTCTATATGATGATTTTTAAATATTTTCATACTCGTTGGAAAAAGTATTTGGTCTAAAAATGTTTTTTTACATTTTACAAACACTAATTTTAAAATTCAAAATTTAGATTTTCGAATTACCTACACATTAGTAAATAACCCCTAAATTTCTTAAAACCTTTAGCAGTTCTGTATCTTTTATTAGTACCTGTGCTCACTTTACTTTTACTATTCTTAAAATATCTAAACTATTTGTAACTACTTCTATCAAACCAATTTCCATTACTCCAACAATGTTATCCTATTCCAACTTATCTGTGCGTATCGTTAGTCAATCTTTAATTTTTAGAATTATTACATAAGAATGATAACCTTCATCTGTAACTTTTACAAAAAGTCGCAGTTGAAGATTTTCAATTTTAAATTATTCTAAAAATTTGTGTTTTGACAAAACGTAACACTCCTGCATTCCATAAGTGGTGTCAATAATCTCCCCTCGTAACTGCATTACAATTTGGTGACTTCAAATTGTAATTACCCTTATGTATGGCTTCAAGAATCCAGTCTCTTGTTCTTCTTGTGAATCTGTTATATTCTCAACCACCCCTTTTTGGTTTACCGTTATCTTTTTTTACTATTTACTCTCAGGTAAGCGTTGAACTTATTTTAGTCGTTTAATTTCGTTTCATTTCAAATCAATATTTTATTTCACTTAAGGAAACTCCATAATTCCAAGTAAGCATGTTATACAAGTATCAATTAAACACATCACAGAAGCGTAAAATTTCTTTGGAACTATAGGACGAGAGATATATATAAAATTGAAACATAAACATATATTTTATATAGTTTTGTAGGCAGTAAACATATTTCCACAAGTTTAAAATTCTATAACTTTTTCCTTAAGACATACGAGTAAGTTAGTACTAATTTGGTCTCGAATCTTAAACAATGTGTACATCCTCCTCCAATCTTCCACCACTAAACATGTAATTTGAAAGCATTATTATGGTGACAGGAATAGGTCTGACCTATCTGGACAAGAATGTGCAGCATCCTATCACGAAATTCTACGCATAGTCTCTATTTACTGTCATAAATCAGATAGTTCGTATAGACTATAGTATTCCTATTAATATTATAAATGAGAACGTATGTTTGTTTGTTACATTTTAACGTCAAAATTACTTATCATGAAACTTTGTACACATATTCTTGGAGGTATCAAAAGTAACATGATATACTTTTTTAATGATTTAAACGCAAGCGAAGCTGTGGGTAAAACTAGTATTTAAATAAAATTTCAATGTAGATATGTGGCTTTATTCTAAAAGTAGGTACATCTTCCGAAGAGTCATTAAAGCCTTAAAGTTTTATGGTGTTATGCTGTGACGGTGGTGAGATGTTCTTTTCTATTATTTTACTTTCACTTAACCCTTCCACAAGTAGACCATCATAGTGAATACATAAATAATATAAATATTTTAAAAAACGTAGAAAATATTAAACTCAGCATGTATAAAAACGTTTTACTCATATCTTCGACCATTCAGAAGATATTTCATATCAAGAACCCGTAAAATAAGCTTATACCATCCACTCATTTTTAGTTTGATGTCATTTACCCATAAAAATATAATAATAATTTAATGAGTTTGATTACTAAACACACAACAGAAGGTGAATCTAGTCGTGACGGTGGTGGACTATGATCGCATCGGCACATCGGAACCAATCGGCAAAGTAGTCCTCGGATACAACGCGTCTGGCACTGAACTACGTCACTGGTCAGACATGCTGGCCAGTCCGAGGCGCCCTATTGCACAGTGGCACACCTTGAAAGATCCAGAGGACGGAGAAAAGAAAGATTAAACTAAAGAATAAGGTAAACATTAATCCAGAACCCGTACGAATTTACTGTGCACCTCGCACTGTGACGTCATTTGTAATTTTCATTATTCCTTTTTTTATGTTGATAAAAGATCAGTTTGATAACGGTAACAAAGATGGTATTGCTATAGAGCGCTTGTGGCGAATGCGAGGCGCTGCGCGGGGCTGTGGAAGAGGGGTCGCATTCCAGCAGAGTGCTTAGTTGATTCGTACATAGGAGTTGTAATTAATTCATTGGTTTAAACGAGCAATTTATATATTTATTGTATATGATTAGTTTTACGAAACGGCTTTAACGATTTTGAAAATTTTCGTTATGATAATCATTAACGGCCAATGTTAATAATGTATCTCAATCTAATGGATTTCAAGCAATCTAGATAGCTGCGTATCCGCCGGCCTATCCTATACCTATTCCATATTTATCCTGTGCACAGATATATTATTGGCAAGCGGTAACATAAAAATGGATCAAAATATCAATCTTGGACAGCGAGTTTTGGATTAGGATTGATTATTAATATTGGCCGTAAGTCGTCAAGGCACGAGATAATATATTTGCAAAAGAAACCGAATTTACTCTGTCTTTCGAAAAATAATTGTCAAATTGCGATGTGGTAATGAGATTATCGAATTCGGTTTTTAGCAGTTTTACTGTGTTACAAGCGGTTTTTAGTTATTTTCATTAATTCATAAATTTAGCCAACCGTGTGTGTACAAGAAGGTTTTGAGCTATTTTCAATAATTCGTAAATTTTCATGTTCACCTTAACGACATATTCGATGTTAAAAAATTATATAATTCAAAAGTACTCGTACATAAGTCTTTATAATTTGTGTTCAAAAGCCAGCATAAAGTGTCACCTTATAATTTGGATCATGAACGTGTTAGAAAATCAAATGAATTTTCCTACAGATGAATGCCCTTTTGATGACATTTCACCTAGTTCCTGCAGAAGAGCCCTCTTACAAGTACTTCATAGTCCTTTCATATCTGTCGTCCCGTTTGCTTGACAAAATTTAAATACGTTTTCAAGAGATATCCTCTTATATATGAAAATTAGGCAACTTAAGGAACTGGTTTACATTTTAAAAGGGTTACCTTAATTCATATAAAAGTTATCTTATAAGTACCTAATCACGATTTTAATCTAACGGTTCGGTGTTGGATTTGACTTTATACGTCACGGGTTTGATCCCAGGGTCAGGCAACAAAGGGAAAATGTGTTTATTCATTTTGTAATAAAAACAACTTGACCTGGATTTGGACATGTGCACGCTTGGCGATAGGTTTGCCATCTATCACATTGTGGGACTTAGTCTTTCAGCTAGTAGTTGTTGCTGACCCAAGATGCCCCTTTCGTCTCTGTCTTCAGAGATACTATATTATAGGGATAGAGTTTTTTTAATTACAAGTTTAAGTTTTTAGTTTTTAAGTTTTTATTTTTAAGTTTTTTGACTTCAACAAAAGTGTACAGTACTAATATACTAGTTTCAAACTTATCCAGGATTTCAGTTTTACCACTCTTCTGTTAAACAATATTTTATCTGTTACCTAGCTTTTTATTGACGCCGCTTATCTTTTTTTCATACGAGTATTTTCACTCGCGAAGATCTTTTCCAGCTATGTCTAATATGAATTACAAGCTTTTGCCAGATTATCTGAAAAGGTATGTAAGTATCTTCACGTACTTATCCCCGAAGAGATAGTCACAGGTTCTACCAAAATATCCACGACTAGACGAAGACAATGCGATAGGTTGGCAAGCCTATCGGTAACCGGGCACATATCCAAATCCGTCTAACAAAGTTTGTATTAGAAAATTGAAAACACGATTTTGTTGTTGCCCGACCTGGGAATCGAACCCAGGACCTCGCGAAGCTAAGTCACACACCGGATCGCTTGACTATAGAGGAGATTAGAAAATAAGTAAATGATTGAAAGTTACGTACGTATCCTCACGTCAAATCTCTTGAAGTATCCCTTTTTACATCAAAGCTTTCTTTCTCTTTGATCTCGTTGTTGCAAATGCCATCGACGAGCGTTACAGATTTTCCGTAGATTTTCCAACTCGGGCCTCCATAAAGTAACGTTGGTTTAAACACAGAATTAAGCAATACGAGTCTAGAGTTCATATATCGTATATGTTTATATTGCGTAATCTTATTCAAATTTTAAATAAAAATTGTTTTCAATGTATTTTTAAAATACCGTTTAAAAGCATACTTTTTGAATAAATTAAGTTTAATGCATTCAAAAAGTATACTTTAAAGAAAATTAAGTTCAATATATTCAGAAAGTTTACTTCGTTTACTCTATACTAATCATTTAATTTAATTACTGTTTTCAGAACCAGATGAATTTACTGAGGGATGAAGAATTATCGCCTTCTATAATTTACTATCAGGATCCCAAAGAACTTCTAAATACATTTATTAGCCCACATGAAATTGATTGCGTTATTAGGTATATTTTTTAGTAAAATTTAAATTAGGCAGTAAACAAGTAAGCAATATAACTTATAATTTGTACTAAATATGGATTCGTATACTACAATATTTTAGTTTATAAATTACTTTCAAAACGTAACTTTATTCCAACTTGTAGATTTACCACACAATAACATTATAAATATAATGTTTAAAACAAAATAAGCCTAATAAATGTATTTAGTCCCAAATACTAGTTTTAACTTAATAATCTCAAATTTATTAGACTTTGTATTTATTATAATTGTCAAAAATCTTTCGTTTCAACGTAGATTTTGTTCAGAGTAAGCCATTATGGTTTTATACTAATGCATGTCTTTATTTTTAGTTGTATTTAGTCGTGTCGAAAGTCTTAGCGTTTAAATTTAATCTGTTTTAGTTAAAACGTATCTTCGAATATTAATCTCATGAAATGCTATGTAAATAAGTTATATCCTGTTAAATTTATAACATTCTATTTTAATACATTGTAAGTGTTATAGCGTCTATACCTACCTTTAAATATTTATTGTGTTCCTCTTAAGAAGAGTTTAGAAAATACGTTCATGTAGATATGGCTTATGGATAGAGCTGTTATGTGTTTTCTTAAATGCATATTTTCTTCTTGCGAGGAACAACTGGCCTATTTAAAAACTCATTACTAATCAAATTTGAAGCTCGTAAAAAGCGAACCTTATATGTTTAACTCATATCGGTTGAAATATGTATATTTGAAATTATTTTAAATGTGATTAAACTAAGCATTACGTAATAGTTAAAAATATAAACGAATATAATCGTCGACTTTGTAAATCCTCGTTGCTACGTAAAGTTCTCCTGCAATGTTTGTATACTATGTACGTCTTTAGTAACATATAATAAACTAGATTTCTAGAAAATCAAGTTCGGTAGAATTGATTTTTTACTACAATTCAACCTGAATTACATTCCAATACTCTACAAGATTTGTCTATCTTAAATCCTTTATACCATCTCTACGCCACAGATAAATAAATATCAATCACCAAAACATAAAAATGATTACATTGGTCATGCCATTGACTTTCAAAATTCATTTAAAACGGAAAGGGAACTATGTGGTCGTAATGAATTTAAAAATATTAGTGTAACAGAAAACAAAGTTAGTGATTAGGAATTACAAAAACCCTCTAATTTGGTGTGAGAATTATGTACTATATTTAGATATTGCTTGACTGTTGTTGATCTCAAACATACATAACTGTGTATATAATATAATCACGTGTTAAATTTCACTATCACATAGGAGTAGAAGATGAGAAGGCTTCATTTATATATCTTATGCACCAACACAAAACATGTAGTTGTGGTTCAGAATATTAATGACGGTAAAAAAGTAATTTAATAACTAAATTAAGGTTTGTACTTAATATTACCGCAAGTACTATAGGTATTAAACAGATTTTTTTGACAATTAACAAAACTATCGGACAGATTTTTTCGAATAAAAAAAACAATTAAAAAAAACATGAAGAGGTACAGTCATGTACAATTGTGAAATTCAAGAGCTATCTTAGCGTTATTGACAATATAAATGTTACTTAATCGATTGTATTATAAGGAGTCTTTAATTATAAAACATGTGTCACAACGATATAGTTATGAATATAATAAGCATTACGATACATCAAAAACTATATTACAAGCCCAAAAAAATCACCCAGGCTTGTGGCATTAAACTACGAAATTGAAAAAAATGACAAAACGTACTTGCTTAAAAAATATATCAATATTTAAATAATTAAAAACTTAAAGGCGAATCTAGATTTTAATAGGATAATTCGTATGTTTCAATTCCGGACTGTTACGACGAATTGTTAAATTTTACGAATTGGGTTATTGTCTGTAATTAGAATGCTTTTTGAGAAATTACTAGGGTTGTCAGACGACAGCAGTTTCAGGCCAAAAACTCACGAAGCGGTTTCTACCCGCATCCGCGGCGGTCGCCGGTCGGGGAACTGCGGTTTTATTTCAAAACTCACGAAACCACTAATTTGTGCGGTCACATAGCCGTTGCGATTGAAATCATCGCTCGCAACCTTGTACAATACTACGGGCGGGCGACCGTTGCCGCGAAAACGCTAACAACCGCGTGCACTACGGGTGCAAAACGCGTCGTAAAATGTGCTCTGACTTTTAATAAAATTTACGGGAAATAAAAACACCAGAACATAACATTAAACATTTTGACGCTGATATATATTCGACAAATAACTTTCAATTTAAAATACATACGTATCCAAATTTTCAGAACAGAATTATAGCATTCTATATAAGGTAAATATTTATTAAATCTCAAACATTAAATGAGAGCAAACAAAGAGTTTAGACAACAATTTATGGAAGTTAGTAGTTATACTACACGAACTACTCAAATTACGGTACCGCAATAGGTACCAAAGAATGGATAAGTAACTACACTACATAATATAACAAAAAATAGGATAATGTGAAAATAAAAAAATAAAGGTACGATGTCAAAAACGTGAAAATAAAACTGATATACATCTAAGTATTTAACTACCTACTACTATAATATCGAAAATTAGCAATACAATATCATTTTGAAGTAACAAAAAAAAATTATTTTGAAAATCAAAAATGTATTTTCGAAAACGGGTGTAGGTACAATATGCTTCGTACTACATATTGAAATGCATTTTTAAACAGCAAAAATAATTTGCTTCGAAAAATTTATGGGACTTTTCAGATTAAAAATGAGTTTAAGATTATATATTAGAATGAATTTTAATTTATTTTAATTGTTATAATGTAATGTACATAGCTTCGATATAAAATGACAAAATTTATCATATCACTTGCCACAAGAACACAATCATTTTCTAATCAATTGTGTTGAAATTATTTAGAAATCTTTAAGTAAACTGTTATTATTTAATTAGTTTATAACAGTGATGTATTATGTAAACTATAAAAATGTCTATAATACATAATTACATAGATATTCTGCGTTTTTTTAACCAGCGTCATTTTTTAACCCTCTACGAAAAAATAATGTTATGTGTTCGACTCATATAAGCAAACAGTGAAAGATAAGTCTGTTCATAAAAAATATACCAGAAAAGTTAAATAACAAGCCTTGTTTTTAACAGGTACTACTTCTAAATGTTGCACACATAATACTGGCCCGATTTAAATTGTTTTTTTATTTTGACAATTCAATCTAGATTTCATTAAAAGTATTAAGTAAAACATAAAAACTTTTAATAAACCCTCCATCGTATGACTGATTTTTCACCACATACATGTATCTAATCCGTACTAATGTCATAAATGCCGCTGAGGCCTGGACTTCATAAGGTCCTGGGTTCGATTTTTGGATCAGACAACAAAAAAAAATTCCATTTTGGCCCGTTTTTTTAAGCTTTTGCGTTGGCGTCAGCATCTTATGTAATTGCTTAAATTAGTCATACATCGTCATCAAGTCATGTCAGGGTTTGGAGTAAAGTGGTGGACTCATAACTCCTTACTCAAGCAGTGAGAATTGGCATCAACGAGGAAATTCACAATACACCAATTTCCATGAACCTACCACACTTGTACGCTCTGACCAAAATTGTACAAAATGCCATCAACAATTAATAAATTCAATACACTAAATTCTATAATGACAAAAAAACTGCGAACATCTTTCTTCTTGATGGCGCAACTCATTGTGTTAATGTAATTTTCGTATGTTGAAAAAATCAGGAAACTTAAAGAGTTGAAGGTGTCATATGCTACCTATAAGTGGCTAGCGTACACACCTAACTGCACCGACCAATAGCGAGGCTCGGGTTCAATTCCCGACGGAAAATGGCAGCCCATTTACATATAGATGTCTGTATTTTCCGGGTCTGAGTGTTTATTAAATTTATTCAGTTATCTATTTAAGTATTTCTATGTATTAGTATCGTTGACTAACATCCATAACACAAGCATATAATTTCCTTACTTTGAGGTTAGAATTAATTATTATTATAACCTAATGTTATAACAGGAAGAGCTAAGGCCTAGCTTGCAATGGAAAGTTTCAACGCGCGATTTTTCTCTCGCAATTCTGTAACATTTTAAATGTTATCCGAATATCCGGAACTGACAGTGAAAAATTCGCGAAAAAAATCTGTGATCTTAATATGTAATTTATCCCACTGCTACAGAACTATAACAATCTGCCTAATTGTGTCTTAGCATTCATATCCCCAAAGAGGTACAACCAGCGCTTTGGTGGATACTGTAGTAGGAAAATTTTTGGACTGAGACTTAAGGAGCTTTTAACATTTTTGTTATCTACACGTGACATATATTTGTTACTAAAAGAAAATCTGTCTGCTTCTTACCTATTACATAAAAAAATCCCACTTGTAATCCTATAGGCTTGTAATGAATCTCTGGTAGTGGAACGATTTTAGTAACTAGCGTACACGCCTAACTACATTGACCAACAGCGAAGCTCGGGTTCGATTCCCGACGGAGGCAAGCATTTGTGTCATAAACATTTAGATGTTTGCACTTCCTGGTCTAGGTGTTTATTAATTTTTTCTAGTACTTATTCATTTCTATGCATTAAAAATATTGACTAACACCCATAACACAATTTATTCACACAATAATTCGCTAACTTTGGGGTTAGATTCAATTTGTGTGACTTGTCCAGGGATATTTTATTTTTTGATATGACCGGTTAGCCAACAAGCCCCCAGTTCCCCTGATAGTAAGAGACAACTGTAACCTGTAGACATCACAGATATTACAACTCCGTTGTTGCTCTGCGACCGGGATGTTGGATTGTGCAAGGCTACTGACTTTCCTATCCTTTGGACCTAGACAGAGTCATTTTGGCGGCAAGAGTTTGTAAAGCAGTGCATTCTGTCAGAGGAGATTGGTCTATTCTACTCAGCGGACCCAGACCAAAACAGTAACAAACACAAACAACATAATCAATTATATCAAATGATCATCAATCAACGACCAATAATCAATGATTATTTTAAGGTAACACCCCAGGAAGCTCAGTCATCAATCAATTGGAGCACCCAAGATGAAATAGCCACTAAAAAATACCTGTAAGGATTTATATGGATATAGAAATGTTAAAACTATATAAAAAAAAGTTGTCATATAATTCCGGTTTTGAAACTTGACAAAAATAATTCAAACAACTTCTTTTCTTATGCAAATATTTGTATTTTAAGAGCACCATTGATGTCTTAACCTAGACATTGAAAAAGGTTTATAATGTTTGAATAACCATACAGTTTTGAGCATAGGCTCGAGTTGAGTCGAGACCATGTGGCAACATACCCTTGAAAACTTGATGTAAGCTGCCATCTGTCTTAAGAATAACAACATAAATGCAAGTAACATGTTGGCATGATACAAGGGCTATCACTGTCCTTTAGCTATTGTAGACAATTGCATAATGTAGTAATACAATAACAAAACAGTATGTTAGTATTGATAGTAGATACTCAATATAGTATGGTAAGTAGTTGTTATTACAGTATTGTTTGGAACAATAAATCTGCTCATTAAAAAGTTTCTAAAGCTCTGTCTATTAAAATGCTAAATGTAAGCAAATACATAGCAAAATATTAGTTTTATAGATGAATATTAAAATGTTTGTTCTAAATCTTATCACTATTTCACAAATGTATAAAAAATAATCACATTGTTGTTCATTAGTCATAAAAAAATTCAAAATATTTTTAACCATTTAAAACACATTTTTAGATTATATTATGGTTTTAATTTAAAAAAAAACGATAAAATTGTAACAGTTTGTTAATTGCTAATTTGGAGAGGGGTGTGTGGGTAATATACCATTAAATTTTGTTGCCTGTGATCTAGTGGACCAATATTGGGGTTGACTACTTAATGTCTCGAATACAATTCTTGGGTCTGGCAATTCAAAATGTGCCTGGTTCATTTTTGGACTATGTAGCTTTGGCCAATCGTGGGTTTCCTGGTTTTACTTCTGCCTAAGTGGTGATACAGATAAGATATCTACTTACCTTTTAACCTAATTCAGTCAATAATTATATGTCAACAGTGGCAGATTTGTTTGATAACTGAGCCATTGATAGCACAGATGCTGATAAAAGCAATAACTATAATAAATAATTAGTATACAGCTATTTGACTTTATATAACAGGATAAATCTACGTAATATCACAAACAAAAGTAAAAATCTTACATTAAAATTAAAGATTTTAGTTAAAATACATTGCATTGAAAATAAACAATGGTAACAGAGAAAAACAATACACAAACATGGTATCCGAAACCAGACGAAGTTGCCTTCTCCCACAGTGTGATCAGTGGCATATCTATTACTAACTGGGCTCTTATCTAATCCCAGGCAACAATGTCTTCATCATAAAATTGGAAAAACATAATTTAAGATACCAAAACTGGAAATTGAACCCGGGACCCCATGAAATATAATACCAACACTAAAACTACTAAATATGAGAGATGTTACAATTCATTTCTCCAAAAACTTTCTTATTGTTCACCATTTCACAATACATAGCATTCGTAAAAATATTTACATTATGATATGTTACATGTATACTACATATTTCTCTTTCAGAATAAGTTTTTGGTCCACTAATTATCATCATAATATCTCCTTTTAAGGTATCTATATTTCTTTAACTTGTATAGTGCCTCAATTTCTTTGATTACGAATTCACCATGTTTAATCATAGATTCTATTTTCTTCGGATCAGTTTCTTCACTGTTTCTTATAAACACTTTATGCAGTCTTTTCCTGAATATATCGTAACCCTGCGGCCAATCTCTGCCCAGAAATAACAACTGAAATAAATAAATATTTGTAGAGGAATGATAAAGGACGGATAAACAGAATTAAAATACGTTTAACTTACGGTTTTATATAAATTAAGCACAGCCCTTCTATGTGGTTGAGACATAGTGATTATTTCATCAAAGTTAATTAAATTTCAAACAAAATAATAAAAAAATAACACTGAAATTTAGATATTATTATGTCACAGTTTAAAGTTTACGTTTTTATCAAATGTCATAATAAAACTGACAGTCAGTTTTTTTTTAAGTTAATTTGCCCCTTTCTGGGGCCGGCTAAGACCTTTAGGACATGCTGCCACGTCTTCCGTAACTGACAGTTAGTGTCAAGTAACTGTCACACGATTACTTTTTTGTTTTTTTTTTAAGTTAATTTGCCCCTTCCTGGGGCCGGCTAAGACCTTTAGGCCATGCAGCCACGTCTTCCGTAATAATAAATTCTTTTTCATATTAAAATTTTAAATTCATTTCTTCCCCTTTTTAAAAGTCATTTCTTTCACTAAGACAAAGCTTATTTGAGTCCTTCAATACGTCTTTAGTTTTAATTTCTTGAAGTTTACATATTATGTTTCTCTGTTAATTTGTTATATAGTACGTCACATCTTTGAATTACGATTATTTTCACACAAATTATAAAACTAAAATTCTGAACACCAAAATCATCTTCTTTCATGTTGGCGCCAAAACTTCTACGACAGTGCAAAAAGTATTTTTAATATTCTTTTTTTTACCTCTATATTTTATACTAGTCTTATATTATGTAATAAACCCATATCTTAATATTTCATGTCTTTTTCTAGTTTCGTCTTCAAATTTCTTTCTTGTTTAGGCCTCTGCCTCTTCTGTCGTGATAAAACTCTACAATAGTCTTTCACTAGTATAGTTTATTTACTAAATCACATTTACACACCACTAAGTAATATTTACAATTTAATTAATTTACAAATTATACATTTTTACATTATATTACACATTTTTAGCTTAAAGATTGGAGGGAACCCTCGAAAAGCGCGCCTTCCCCCTCCGACCGTTCCCGCCAACTCCCCTGTTTTTTTTTAGTTAATACTTAATTTGCTCCTTTCTTGGGCCGACTAAGACCTTTAAGCCATGCTGCCAAATCTTCCATATTAATTAATTCTTATACAGTCATTAGTCAGTATTTACTGAGTCACGTCAGGGTCTTGAGTAAAGCGGTGGGCACTTTACACAAGCTCACTTTGGGAGATTTTGCGGCAGCGAGGAAATTCACGAGACACTAATTTCTTTATGATTATTTCATTTGTGCACTTTCACTGAACAAAATTAAACTAATTCCCACCTAAATTAACTAATTTTACTCATAATTTAAACTAAATTTAATCATTGTGAAAAAATTACATCCAACCTCAATCACGATGACGCCGAAACTCTCTTATTTTTTTGTCTATATAATGAACTTTAGTAACTGCCTTTTTTTCAAGTTTAAGTTAGCTTTAAACAAGTATAATAAAATATATTATTTACTGCTAACTTTTTGAAGCAAAATACAGCCCACACGTCAATCAAGTTTTAAGCTATTGCAAAGCTTCTGTCGCAGGCCTTAAGCGTGAAGACCGAATCCAGAAATTCCATAACGAAAACCACCTAAAACCCGACCGGCACAGCTGTAATACATTTTAGTTTTGCCATCTATCGATGAATAACAAAACTCTTAATGACTTTTTGATCACGCTTGTATATTTAGTTCAGTAACTCGCCTCTAGGTGGCATTGTTTGTATCAGCGTTACTGCGCATGTGTAATCCCCTTTACACCCCGCCAAAGACTACAATACTCTTACACCCCGCAATCTGGTGACTCATGCCTGCTTATGCAATAGCTTTACCGCGGCAGTCTCCAAGTGCCGCGAGTCTTTTTTTATCTAAACGCTAAAAATTTGAAACCATTTCAGTATGCAATGTGCAAGTTGCAATTAAATTAATAAAGTAATTAAATAAAACATTAAAGTATGTAATTAAATTATAATTTATTACCTACCTTACGTTAAATGTTACGACTTAAATATTGTTAATTTTTTTCATGTATCAACCGTTTCTACTGACAAACAATATTACTTGCCTTTATAATCAATTTATATTAAACAAAATGGCATATCGTATTAGATATATATTCATTTTAAAAAGTTGCTGCCATGACTTATAGTTTGAGGAACTTAATGCGTGTAAGCATCTAAAATGTAAAAAGTATATTAATAAACAGCAATTGCCGCTTTCACACACTAACGTTCAAATCATTTAACATCAAAAGCACTCCAATAATTATAAAATGCCAACTATTTAGACCGACTTTACTATTTAGACCGGCGTAGAACCTACTTTCATACAAAATGTCATACCTACTCCATTATATTCATTTAGGTGATGAAATTTTATATGCATAACAAAAACTCGAGTTGAAATATGCGCAATATTTCAACTCGAGTTTTTGTTATGCATATAAAATTTCATAATAATCGGTTCTACAGTTTAACCACGAAAGCTTAACAAACAAACTTTTGAATTCCCGTCACGTCTTATCGGATCTTCCGGATCCAATAACCGCGCCAAACGCACGTCTCTCTCCCAACCCAAACAACACTATCTCACAGGACACTACACTACACCGTCGCCGCCGGTCTCGGCGACGAAGATCTATCTCCCTGCCGACGAGCCGCCACTATTCCTCCATCAAGTCCACCCAGTAACCAAAATGCAGCACCAAGTCGAGGACTCCTAGGAGCCCACAGCCCTTGTTGTTTGCGTTATAGACAACAGTTCAATCCATCTAAATAATGATGTCTCGGGCTGAGCAAGATAAAAGAGAAACCTCGTAAGATGTTTTAAGCTTTCAGACACTAACACCGTGACATCTGACTAGGTGGTAGAGTTTCGCAGCGACTCGCCCAGATTAGTACCACCGCCTTACCTATTCCTACCACCATAACGTCATGACGTGTTCCGGTTCGGAGGGTAAGGTAGCCGGTAAACTTACTTTTGCTCGAGGCCTAACATCCTGGCCTTAGGTTGGCAACGCACCATTACCACCTTTGGTGTCTCTAGGCGGCGTGAATTTTTTTCCATCAGGAAATCCGTCTGCTTGTTTGCCTTCCAATATTATAAAAAAAAAGTAACGCAATCACAGAAAATTAAGTACCTAAGTACTTATGTAGTTTAATGCAAGAAAAGCCTTTTTAAAATGTTCATGAAGGAGGCTTAATAATAAATAATCTAAAGACGCGGGCAAAGGCTTTGTCCACAATATATTGATGTACCTATGTTATAAAAACTTACTAAGTTCATCATATACAAAAAACACACCTCGATTTTAGTTTCCCAAACATTTCTTTTATGATGGCCCTAAAGTAAAAACGTATCTACGACAAATTTAAGAATAGAAAATAATAACAAAACATATCAGAATTTTAAAATTTAAGTATTCGGAAATGTGTGACAAGAAAATCTGAGTGAAATTTTTTCGCCAATTGCCGGTGGAGGTGCGGTGGGTCGAGCTGGACCTCGATCCCAAGAGCTATTGTGGACTGTACTTTAATGCGAGGAAATATGTTAAGATTGCCAGTGACAGAAGGGTAGGTATAGGTAAGGATAAAGTCACTGACCTTTGTGATCTCCTGTGTCCCAATTATCACCACAACACTGTCTTCTATTCACTCGCGGCGAGAAATGCAATATAAGCGTCTTTAGCGATTGTGGGCGATATCTATGCGGGCGGCGATGCGATTTTTATTGCGGTGCGGCGGCCTCAGGTGAATATGGGTTCTTTCAGTTCGGAGGCGACACTAGCGCCCATATAGTGAGGTGTGGAAGGGGAAAAACTAAGGGTAGGAATTAGGATATGACACTTGTCACTCACAATAGCAGCAGATTCAAATCGGCGCAATAATTTCCCCCCGCTGGAGCCGTTCAACTCAAAATAAGCACATATGTACTGTATCTAAGCTAAGTAAACTAAGCGACTATAATATTATACCAACAAAGCTAATTTAGGCGATTACTATTATATTGTACTAGCTAAACTAATTGAATAAATCTAAGTAAACTATGATACAGAGCGTAAATTCGCTTGACTTGGTAGAGGACAGAGTCGAATGACCGGACGTAGATAAGAACCGGACGCGGTCATAACGCGTGCTACTCAAACTAAATCATTAGAATCTGGATACACTTTTTCTACAAGTCCTAAAGGCCAATGGAGAGTCGGTGCATTATCGGTCATAATGATGACAACCGTGCCTGCCTTCATTGGATTAGAAGGTGCATTCCATTTTTTACGCGACAGCAACGTGTGCAGATAATCGGTTTTCCAACGTTTCCAAAACGACTGAACTAATTTATCTAACAGATCATGACTTTTTTTTCCTTTTTTTGGAGGCCTTAGTTCACTCATAGTGACTATGCCAGCCTCATTGGGGAACACAGATGCAATTTATAAACAAAATATGATCAGCCGTGTCTCTCAGCTCTTGCTGAAAGACACCGCTGAGCATACCTGTACAGGGACTTACTTGGTCCGATATCGGCGAGGTGAGGACTGTATTTACTATCTCGATATTTGAAGAATCAAAATCTATCCCCAGCTGAGTTCGAAATGGCACAGTGAGGTCACATTCAAACAATAAGTGAATCATATCTTCTTTAACCCCACAAATTTCACAAAGTGATGTCGGCTTGTGACGCACCATATAAAAAAATAATATTAAGAGGCATATGACCACAACGCAACCTCAACGTAAGTACAATTATATAAAAAAATATCCCGAGAAAGGCCAGCACCATCAAACCCACCATGGTTTTCTTATCCCAGCTTGGATGGTATTAAACCATATCCTTTATCTGCTGAGATATTCTTAAAGTTTCACTCCAAAGTTGTAGACATCTAGATCTTACTTCGCATAACATTTCGCTTCGCTCAGCCATCCACAGCTGCCGTGCCAGCTAACATATCTAATACTTCATTTGCTTGTACTCCTATATGTAAAGGAATCCATTAGAGCTTAATTTGTTTAGTGGTTCTCAATTGTAATATATCTCAATTGTAATTGTAGCCTCATATGCTATTGGCAACCCAGTTTTGTGCGATACGCATTTAAGTATATGTTGGAGTGCACTCATAGCGTCACAAAGAACTACAACTCTATCACAGGGAAATGTCATCACATACGATAAAACCTTAACTATTGCTATGAGTTCTGCCCTCATTATTGAACAATCTGCTCTTAATTTAAATTTCATTCCAGTGTTTAATTGAGGAACAAAGAAAGAGGCACCAGCTTCACTTGTAGTTTTAGAACCATCCATAAAAATTAAACAGTTTTTGGCAAAATTTTGGCAAAATAATGAAATTCCGGTCACGGACGTAGCTATAGCTTTATCAAGGCCATAGCTACTTCCTAAAATAAAAAAAAAACAACTCTGACACCAATTAAATCTATCATTTACAAATTTAACTTTGCCTGCGACTCTGACACGCAAGTATTGCCCCGGGTTATCTATCTATATATAACTTTGGTTACTCTTAATAAGGTAGGTGTCTCTAAATAAAAAGCTATTTGCAACATTTATTCAAAAGTAATATGGTATTTTTTTTGGACAAGTAAGACGGATATGAATGGGGGGGGTCCGGACCCCCTACACGTCGTCTTATAGACGTCCATGGTTCCGGTATTTGCTCCCAACACAATTTTAGTGCGTTTATTAGCTCTTCTTGACTGTTCACGCTGCTATAGTTTCCTTTGAGGCTTCTTTTCAACTGATCCTATAAAATTTCGATGGGGTTGAAGTCAGGACTCATGGCTGATCAAGGCAAAACTGAAATATTGGCATCAGAAAATGAATTCTGTGTGATACGCGCCGTGTGAGCGCGAGCGTTGTCTTGCATTAAAACAGAGCTAGCGCCAATTATTTGTGAAAGCGGAAAAATATGAGGGCGGACTACTCGTTCGACGTAACTAGCGGCGGTAACGGTACCTCCATCCAGAATCACCTGCTCTGTTTTACCAAGTTTATTCCACCCCAAACCATTACACATAACATAACCAAACATAACAAACCAAAACGATCAGTTTCGTGGATGCATATTTCTGAAAAACGTTCTCTTTCCCTTCTCCTCACGCGTACTCGTCTGTCATCACTATAAAACTTGACTTTACTTTCGTCCGTAAAGAGTACGAATCTCCAGTTATCCATTGTCCAATCCAAATCCAAGAAAACGACGCTCTACCTTAATCAATTTACGGGCAATACATATTTCATCCTGCTACTCTTTGTAATTATCTGGAGTTGGGTTCCGTCTACATTTGGAAAGTACTAATCTTCTTTCGGCAATAGCCTTAGACTTAGGACTGGGGAGTCCAATACGTCTTAGGCTGAAACTTCGATTGAGGATCTTGACTGCATTTAATCCATGGAATAGTTTCTTTAGCAAATTATCTATAAATTTAGTATAACACTTTCTACATTTAACTCGTTAAAATCACTGTCTGAAAATACTTGCTTACTTTTTATAGAGTTGCTTCAATTAGCTCGCTGAAAGTTTCTTTTTATCATACTCCTTCTGCACTTATCAAATCCAAATTTTAGTTTAATACAAATATAATCACTTTCTAGCATCTCGTTTGTGATCTCCCAACTAATTTTAATGGCTATATCCTCTGATATACAAAGGATATGCCCGGAGATGATTTTTGTAAATGTCCATTAAGATTTTTTAGCCTAGTAAAAGAACCATCATTTAAAAATAGAAATTTACAATTGAGTGCTGAATTGTAAATCATTTCTCCTCTCCCGTTATTCCTATATGACCAGAGATGATGATAGGCATTAAAATCTCCTAAGTTTCAGAATCGCATTTACTAAAAATGTAATCCCAATCTGATTGCATTGTGGAAATAGATGGAGGACAATAATTAGATAGAACTGATCTTAAACCACGCACATACCAAACCTTAATAAATGTTATCTCTATTTCCTCATTTTGTAATATTAACCTTTCTTGACATACTTTAACTTATTATATAACTTTTATCGCCTATTATTTGATTTACTTTTACTTTTACTTGATTTACGGGCATACTTACTTTAAAAGAGTGACAGATCGCCTTTACAGTTTACAAACTTGAAATTACTAATTGTACAATTTTCATGTTCTCCTCCACATTTTGGGCAAAGTTTTACTTTAAGCGGGCAAAAGTTACGATAGTGACCATATTTGCAACACTTGGAGCATTGTGTAACCGGGAAAATATATGGTTACACCTTCATCCGTAACCCATATACTGATGCATATGAGGGTAAAGTGGATCCTCTAAAAAAAAAACTCGAACAAGTTCACTTTTCTTCCATGTTCCTTTATCATTCTTTTTATTTATCCGTTTTACGCTGATAACTTCCATTTCACATTGAATAATATCTTTTCTTTTTGACATTTCCTCGTCTAAGTCTTTCTTTCTTTTAAAAATCCATAGCTCTGACTCACCTCTCCAATTATCCTACACATCCATCCTCTAATTCTCAAGTTGTCACATTTCAAAATCTTTGTAGCCTCTGGTTTATTTGAAACTGTTAAGATAACTTTGTAAGGACTTTTAAATTTTCTTTCAACTCTCCACTTAGATTTTATTTATTTAATATTTTTGCCATCCCTATTTGTTTGGGTAAGATTTCTTTAGAGCTTAACCCCACCTCCACGTATGTATGGTCCCCACTTTGTATAAACTCATCATCATTATTATGCTGTTTCTGCGCCCTAGGGGATGAACGGATCTTCTTTCGCTGTCTTTTTCTCTCTACTGTAGTAAATTCTTCCTCGTCTTCATCTTCTGACATTGTCAATCTTTTGTTACTTCGAGTACCCTCTCCTAATCTAATACTCCCTGCACTTTCTTCCATTTCACTATTCTCCGGATAATAGCACTTCTGCCGTAACATCAACGTTATCGCCACTAGTATTAGTCCATAGGTTTTCGTCTCTGTCTCCCGAAGACGACTCAGTCATTATGCCGATCGATATTATTGAATAACTTTCGCAACAAACGTAGAATATGGACTGCACACAACCACTCCACGCACCGCGCGCGCGTTCACTAACAGATCATGCCGGGAAAGCAAATGCAGCCTGTTTTCATTAATGTCTCTAGCGGGTAAATGTTTAAGTGGAGTCATATTAAGAAAGTGAGCTGGAGTTAGCGCTAACGCCTCAGATGGATCATTTGATAGAGTTCTACAGAGCGATCGAGTGTTTATAACAGCTTCGATTTGAGTGAGAGCTGTACTAAATTCTTTATAAGAAAGAATTTGTTCGTTTATAACACGATAGAGATGCGACTTTAAGCTATTTATATTAGCTTCCCAGTTTCCACCAAAATAACTAACAGCGGGGTTGTTAAGATGCTATTCGATGCGATTTTTAGCCAATATATCCGAAAATTCAGAACTAAAATTTTTAGAGCGTAAAAAGTCTGCAATTCAGTTAGGTAGGGTCGCGCACCTAAGTAATTAGAGCAGTTATCTGAGTAAACATGACTTATAGGTCCATGGCGTGACAAAAATCTTTTAAAAGCTGCCATAAAGCTTGATGTACTTAAATCACTAGCTAATTTTATGTGTACGGCTCGCGTAGTCATAAACAGAGGCAGACATAAGCCTTCATAGAGCGGTTACCTCTACCACGCAACATCGACACTTTAAAAGGTCCGCAATAATCTGTACCTAAATATATAAATGGCTTGACTGTTTCTACAACACGACAAGCCAGCCATTTCTAGGGCGCGATCGAAGCTTAAAACATTGTATGCACTTGTACACTCTAGAGCGAATCAAATTGCGAACGGATAGAGTCCAATATTTTTGTCTTAAAATCGGCATTAACAATTCAGGGCCAGCATGACAATTAACTCTATGATGATGTCTTTGATCGAATCCTAAATTCGACTGACTTAAACGCCCGCCTACGCGTATCAGTCCGCTGTCTAAAAATGGTTTCAGCCGCTGAAAAGCAAGACTACAAGGTTTACCTGATTCTAAATTTTTAAACTCTATAGCAAAGTGTAAGCGCTGAAGCTCGCGAATGACTAATGATTCTGCCTTATTAAGGTCAGTAGCGGTGATATGGCCGCAAGTTGACAATATTCTAAGAAAACGGCAAACGTATACTACACAGCGTAACAGATGTAACCTTGAAGATAAGCGAGTTGCTAACAATAAAATTGCCGAGTTTTCCGGCGACTCGGTAGAGATGAATATATGTTTCTTCTCTTCGGGTGGCTCCAACACCGAGGAGGGATTAAAAAGTTTAATCGGCCACTGACTTGTTGGAGCATGACTCCATGATGGACCTCTAAACCATAGAGAGTGGTTTAAAATCTGTGCAGGGGTCAGGCCCCGCGACAGACAGTCGGCTGGGTTTTCCGAACCAGTGACATATTACAATCCTGTCTGGATTTTTGTCACTCTATTTGCGACAAACGTGTTCCAGCGGTGGGAAGACGAATGTGACCAGCACAATACAACAGTGGCATCCGAAAATGCGAAAACTCTACTTATATCAATACGGTGCCGACAAGCATTTTCTACTTTGTTAATAATTTGTACTAACAATAACATAGCGGAGAGTTCTAATATTGCGAGCGAAACTACTTTACTAGGAGCTAACTTCGACTTAGCGCTAATGAGACTAACGTAAATTGTGTTACCCTCTTGACTAACATGAATGTAGACTACCTCACCATAAGCCTTTTGACTTGAATCACCAAATCCTACTACGGTGACGATACTATCTGGTGTAATACCAAGGTGATGTGGTATCTATATCTGGTTGAGCAAAGGCAGCTATTCCCTGAAACGACCCCACAATTTAGAGATTTGTTCAGGTGGTGTATCATCCCAATCGCAATGCGATAACCAAAGTCCTTTTATAAGTAACTTAGCGAACAAAACTACTGGGGTTATTAAACCCATATTTTAGCAACAAAAGTTTGGTGCAAACTAAGGCGTAGAAGTAATATCTACACGAAATATGTCTAACGTAGATGGCCAGGTTGTTGACTAAAATTTTATGCGAATCATCATAGTTAAAGCTTTTAACTGTTGAAAGACGATGTGATAAAGGAATTGAATCTAAAACCATTTGCGAGTTACTAATCCATTTGACAAGATCAAACTGACCAGCTTTTATCAAACTAATTAATTGCGAAGATGTTTCAATGGCCTCTACCTCGTTCTCTACACTATAAACGAAGTCATCCATATAGAGTCCAGTCTCAATTGTCACTTTGGCTTTTAGATAGGAAACGCCTTCGTCCTTAGCCAATCGCTTAACTGTGCGTAGAGCATGGAAAGGACTCGACTTCAGCCCACAGCAAACCCGGTTAAATTCATAAACTTGTAGAGGTTCTTGTGGGTTATATCTGTACAAAATGCATTGGAACTTACGATCGGATTCGTGTATTCCAATACAAAGAAACATCTGACGGATGTCAACTGATAATGCGATAGAGAATAAGCGAAAATTCAGTATTGTATTAAACAAATTACCCTAGAGATTCAGTCCACCGTATAAGATATCGTTAAGCGAAATAGAATAGAACTAGCATCTAAAACCATTCGAAACTTTGTCGCAAGCTTATCTTCTCTAATAACTCCCAAATACGGTATAGAATAGGAGGGAGAGACACATGCACCGTCCAACACCGGTGAAATGTAACCCTTTTGCAAATATTCACTAATTACTTCGTCGTAAGCTTGCTTTAGCTTAGAAGAAGCGAGCATCTTGCGCTCTAAACATAGAAAGCGTTTCTCAACCACATGGCGAGAGTCTCCAAGCGAAAATACATCACCCTTAAAGGGTAGCGACACTATGTAGCGGCCACTACTATCACGGACAGTTTTGCGACTATAAATTTCTTCAGCCTCTTTGTCATAAGAGCTGAGCAAAGCGGGAACATCCACCTCTTCTATCTCCCAGAAACGACGAAGAGTGGATTCTAGCGACTCTACAGAGGTGCAATATGATACAGATAAATAACTGTTTACTAAAGCGGGAGCGTCACCAACTATAACATAAACGAGTACGGTTTCTAATGCGAATGGTGCGGGTTGTGAAGGATGACCTTGAACTCTATGTGACAACAGGAGGTGCGGAAATAGCGAAGCTTCAATCAATATATCTATATCTCCTGGAATGTCGTAGGTGTCATCCGCCAAAGATAAATTCCTAAAATTAAATAAAAGCGATGTATCGACTAATACTGTTGGTAACTTTTCCGTTACCTTATTGACAACTATAGCGGTTACATCAAAACTAATACTAAAATAATTGCAAGCGTGAAACCTAACATCTACAAAACCCTGAACGATTTTGGTTGTACCACCGATTTCTTTAACAATAGGGGCACCGAAACTATTTTGCAAATTAAGACCAAGACGCTGACAACAGCGCGTAGTAATAAAATTACTTTGAGAAGCGTTGTCAATTAGAGCACGAACGCTATGTTCTCTACCATGGCTACCAAATAATACAACTTGAGCGGTTGCTAGCAACACCGTCGAGGCAGCGCGCGGCTGCACGAAAGAGCACAGGGCGACATCTTGTGCCGACTGTAGCGAAGGCGAGAAATTACTGTTAGAGGGCAGAGGTGCTTGCACATCCTGTGCATTCGTTTTCGAAGAACTATAACTATTACTACGCGGACTACTATCTTTATTTTTAGGGCTCATAGTAATGTTAAAATGAAGTGTGAATACAACGTGCTTGTAGCGTTCATGAAGCATTAACTTTCAAAAAACGCTATATTTGTAAAGTTGTTTGTGCCGGCCTTCACATAAAGAACAAACAAATTTGCTAGTATTAAGTAACATACACTTATGTGTATGTGAGCTTATGCGCTGGTGAAGATCTTTCAGGGCAGCGCTCTGTATTGCTACTCACAACAATACGCGGCTTAGTACATGTACGTTGCAATACCTTTATATGATCGCGAATAATAGTTTCTAAAGCCTCAAAGCAAGGCAGCTTATTGCCACGTTGTGTAAGCTCAAAGAGACGCACCGTCTCCGAATCAAACTTTAAGTCCCATATATACAAATATGAAATCACTGAGGTCGTCGATCTTTATGTTTTAATGGCACGTACGGAGGTAGCAAATATAGCTAAGAACTTTTTTAAGTTTTGGTCATTACCAGCGGATATAACTCAAATTTTAATCAAATTTTATCTTTAGAATATTAAAAATAAGGTTATAATTTACGGGACAAAGAGTTATACCAACCAGAACTTAAGCTAGCTTTTCCCTTAAGTTTACTAACTAAATAATGCAACTTTTCATGATCTGTTAAACTGTCATTGTTATGTATAGTGTTTTCAAAACTAGTATAGAATAAACTCCAATCTCTAATATCACCAGCGAATTCAGGAATTCCTAAAGCCGGGAGTTTAGGCCGATCGCGATTAATTTGGTTAAATAATTATAAATTAAAAGCTATTTCATGTTAACCAGTAAAAGGCGACGTAATAGATTTTTATACGTACTTTATGTAGAATAATAAATCTTCAAACAGCGTCAATGCATCATATTTTACGGCGTTATCAGGATTAGAACCCAATTCTAATGTATTTATTTTGTTAAGTATATTTTCAAAATCCATTCGTAAATTATCTAAATATTCAAGCGTGTATAAGAAGTTTTTCTTGCTAGCTGCATCCTCTAATACAAAGGACTTATCATAAATATATTGCACTCGCGCAACCTTACGGTACGTAGTACCATATGGTGAATAAAGCAAGCGAACGATTTAATTTCAACAATGACTGATATATCCCTATATTAACTAGGTGTAATCTACTGCGCTTCAGATTACAATGCGTGCGGAACATCTGTTGCTTATGCTCATGCCACACTATGAGTTTTCGGAATAGTGATTATATCATAATATTTGTAACTGTCAACAGATGGCGCAACTATGTTATCTTATTTCTAATTATTTTATAAAAGTAGTTTTATAAATGCTTAAAAATAAACTTAAGATGAAAAGATAAACCGTTCTTATTTATGGTGCTAACTATTAAATTGCGATTAAAGAGAATTTATTACCAAATACGAATCTGTCCCATACACAGTTTAAGTATCTAATTAGTACTTAATTTCTATGCATTATTTTAATAATGAATATACAAAAAACAATAACCTATATTATTAGTAGGATTTAATACGACTATACCGAACTAAAAGTAACTATATAACTAAAATAATGAAACTTCGACTAATAATATCCTAAGTGAGGGTATTTATTATTCTAGGTCGCGATGACTAAAACTAACGAAATTCTAAAATCCGGATCGCTAGGATCAACCAAATGGAGGTGCGGTGGGTCGAGCTGGACCTCGACCCCATGTCCCCATAGTGGACTGTATTTGAATGCGGGGAAATATGTGAAGATTGCGAGTGACATAAGGGTAGGTATAGGTAAGGATTAAGTCACTGGCCTTTGTGATATCCTGTGTTGTGTCCCAATTATCACCACAACACTGTCTTCTATTCACTCGCGGCGAGAAATGCAATATAAGCGTCTTTAGCACAGAACAATTATAGTACTCCGACAAGAAATTCGAATACATAAAGTCTGTTTTTCCTTAGGAGTCCAATTTGGTAAACAAACACCACTTGATAGAAAAACATCAAAGTTTCACATTAATCTCACGCACTGAACTAAATGTTATTGGTTTTACATATACAAAGTTTAGTTACGGTATGTATGTATACGGTACGTATGTATACGATATGTATATATGTTTAACACTGAAATCTATTTCGAATTCATCAATTTAACACAAAAAAATTTGCAAAAACATATTATTAAATTGAACATATTAAATTGAAATCTATTTGCACAGATAAGTAACACAATATGAACTTGACACATAGAACTTTAGATTGTCTATGAAATTTATAGACATGGGCAATGATGAATGCATTTGAATGATAAATTGAATGATTATTTTGCAACGACAAAGAGTTTTGAAATTAAAACAAATAGCTTGTAATCCTTTTGTAAACAGTTTAAATCTTAAAATGTCGTTTTGTACAAGGCAATTTTTTTTGCAAAATAAAGGCTTCCAATCGGTTTTAAGTAATCGACTTTAAGAAATAATTAAAAATCGGTCAATCAAATACAATGTTAGATTGTATTTGATTTGATCAATGCAACAAGATAAATTAAAATGTCAAGTAAAATTATCGAAACGTGTTTTTCCTTGAGGGTTCTATAAAGTAAAAAAAACTACCATTGGTTACATTTTTTAAATCAGCCATATGCATTGCCTAGAATATTAATAGTTATAAAACTCATTTGTAGATGATAATTTTAGCAATAAAGTAGTTTCGAATTGGTGATTTGGATCTTGTTATTCTCTAGATTAACTATAGTTTGGCCACTCTTTAAGTTAAGCAACGACCAGGTAAGCGCTTTTTTTAGTAATGTAATAAGTAGAAGAACTTCTTTGTTTATATTTATTAAATGGTACTTTAATTATTAATTCGAAATGAGTTTCAAACTAAAAAAAACGTAGCAAGATGTTTCATAGAAAAAAATATAAACCGATATACCTAGTCTGTTTATTTTAAAAGTCCGATTATGTAAACAAACAGGATGTCATAGAAAAACATTCAAGTTTCACACCAATCACATGCATTGAACTCAACATGAATGGTTCGAAGTATTCTTTTGCTCTAAGCAGAACGTTTAACACTAAAATCTGTTTCGAATTTACCATTTTAACACATTAAATTTAAATGAAGTTTTGGTCAGTTTTTAACTTTTCTGTACAAAATGTGATACTCTATGTGTTTTGTAACAATAATTATTACTTGCACAGTACAACCTCAATAGATGCGCACATCTGGCTCGATACAATGCTTAATGGCTATTAAGTTGGCAAAAGTGAACAATGACGTTTACGAATTCAGGTCCTATTGTAGACAAACAAAAACAATAAATCGCACATAACGTGTCTTATTCTCCATTATAATTAAAGTAGTGCCGCCTTTCTTGGTCTTTCGGTCAGTTTTATACTTTTCTGTACAAAGTTTTCAAGCCAGGCTCTTGGGTAATGCGGTGGCCTTTTTAAACAAGCTCATGTAATGAGATTTGGCTGCAACGAGGAAATACATGATTCACAAATTTCTTCATGATTATTTCATTTGTGCACTTTCACTGAACAAAATTGTACAAAATGCCACCAAAATTGACTAATTTCACTCAATGTTAACACGAAATTCAATAATTATGAAAAAACTTCGACCATCTTTTCTCTCGATGGCGACAAAAACCCAATCTACCATACCATCCATCTTTAGGTCTTGGTAATAGAATATTGTAGTCTTTGCCCTTTATGGACAGTTACATATCTTCTTCTTTCTTTCTTTAGGTTTTGGCCTTCACGTTAGTATTTAGCCATTAGTCAAGTAGAAATTTGCATAAAATTTTATATCAATTAATTTTAATTCGTCATCAGTCATAAGTCGTCAGGAAGTCATGTCAGGCTCTTGTGTAAAGCGGTAGCCTTTTTACACAAGCTCATGAATGAGATTTGGCAGCAACGAGGAAATACACGATACGCTAATTTCTTAATGATTATTTCATTTTGGCACTTTCACTGAACAAATTTGTACAAAATGCCACCAAAATTGACTAATTTCACTCAATATCAACACGAAATTCAATAATTATGAAAAAACTTCGACCATCTTTTCTCTCGATGGCGCCAAAACTGTTACATATCTTACTCTTTGGTCTTTGCTTGGTAACTAAGCAACCAGTTTGCCGCTTGTTTATCAGAAACAATCAGCAAATTGATCAAGCCAAAGGAAAGATAAATGTCTAACGAACGTTTTTAAGAATACTAAATATTAATTAAACAAAACAAGTTTGTGTTATCTGTTGCCTTAAATATGGCTGACGATGAACCTGCGGATGTCGGTGAAGGTAAGTGAGGTTCTGCAGAATCTTATCAAATTAGGTACTTGATAAGCAGATTTCTTCGCCTGCGTTTCATTTTTCTGTAACACATTCAAATGCAAAATAAGACAGAGTACAAGAAGACAACTCTAGAGGTTATAACAGGAAATTTTTGCCTATAGACACTATAGCTGTTGATGTACATTTTGGGTCCAGAAATTCCTAGACTGGAAAGTCGGTAAGCTCCATTCCTGATAAGTTTATGTAAACTACACTAACAACAGTTGGTAGATTAGTCATATCATACGTTTTGGATAGCCTTTTATTATGTTTTTTTAACGAGATACTTTGCAAAAGAATGACCTATTAATGATAGATGTTAAACAAAAACATTCCACGCAGAGAAAGGAGAAGAAGAAGCCCTAGCTGAGGCTGTACCAGAAGAAGCAGAAGAAGAGTCAGTGCAGGAAGAATCCGTGTTGACCGAATACGATCCAGATGACTTTGTATCTGGTGCTGTTACTAGTTTGGATTCAACTATCCCGGAAGATTTATTAGAATTTCAGTATCCTTTACTTTCAAGTAGTGATCAACGGCATGTAACAACAAAAATAGATAATATTAATAACATTACTTTGGCGTACAGGCAGTTTCGTTTAAAGCATTTCACACACGGCAGCTATAATGTAAAAATATACATTACAGCACGATACATCTCATTACATCTTTCTATAGAAATCGTCAGGAGACCACACACGACAGCTATAATGTACATTTTTACATCTTCGTATCTAAAGTTGCAGAACGATACCAAAATATACATTTACATTACGATACATCTCTATACATCTTAATACAATTCCTTACGAACAGGATGTTCAAAAAATTGCTGTTAAGACAGAGACACCACATAAAGGGTTTCGTTAGCGTTCCATCTCCAAAAGAGTAGGATAGAACCCATTTTCTGGCATTTGTCCGGTGTACTGTGTAGGTACAAACCAAACTTGTACAAACAGTCTGTCTGTTCCCTTCCATTTTTCAATTATCTGTTTTTGGCACATGTGTCAATACGCACATTAAAGTCACAATGCGAATCATCTTCTGACGAACTATCTAGTAAATCTAATTGTAAGTAACTAGACGGGTCCATGTAAATATAAAAATAAGAACAGCCTGTATAACAGATCAATGTCTAAAAAGTGCGTCAATCGGGACGTATGCTAATGAAATGAAGGGAAAGATACATTACAATTATACCTGCTGTGTGTGTGATACATTGATGTAATGTAAAGCTGTACATCCCGGGATGTAATGTATATTAATGTACATTATAGCTGCCGTGTGTGAAGGCCTTATGGTAGAAACAAACTGACCCCACGTATATACG
>NJDC01001021.1:144816-174369 GCA_002245475.1 Calephelis virginiensis
AAACAGTTTTTCTATACTTACTTAATAAGTCTTTGTAATTTTTAAACTATACGTACTTGATACATATAAACATGATGTCATAAATAAATCGCATATCGCCTCTGTGGTCTAGCGGTTCAGTTGTTGGACTCGACTGCATGAGGTCCCGGGTTGGAATCCCGGGTCGGGCAACAAAAAGAAAATTGGGTTTTTCCAATTTTCTAATAAAAAAAATGTTGCTCGGGATAGGATATGTGCCCGGTTGGCGATAGGCTTGCCACCTATTACATTGTGGGACTTAGTGTCTTCGGCTAGTCGTGGGTGCCCTGGTTGTGCCTCTGCCTACCTCTTCGGGGATATGGGCGTGAAGATACTTTATGTCATAAATAAACAAAAACACGCCTCTTCTGATACAACAGTTTCTAGTAAATAACAGATGTTATAGATGCGTTGCTGTCCTGTGGCTGAATTACCAGTTATCATCATACCACCTATTGTATTTCTAAGTATCGTATTGTAAGTCTAATCAACCCTACCCCTTACGACTCTACCCTTAACGATGGACCTACTCTCGGGAACGGAGCATGGCATTACAAGTCCTGGACGCACAGTAATAAAAGGTGATACCATCAACGACTAATAAGTCTAAAAATATTCTCTCCTATTAACACCAAAGACATTCCTATGGCTACAACTGCCGGAAATACTTCAATCTCTGCGCGTGCGACGACACTGTTGTTTGCTGGGCTTCAGGAAGCATCATCACGTTTATGGACGTCACTACTAAGCAGATGTGGTTTAGGAGAAGCACCACAGGTGGATCTGTTGGCAACATTACGGTGAATTTCTTATCAATCTCTTTTTATCTTTAAAAGTGCCAAGGGGCACTCTGTAAAAACATACGGATATGAAAAGTAGCATAAAATTTTTTTTCACTGCCTGCAGTTACTCTTTACTTTCAGTCTCACAGAAAAGATCCAAACTATCGTATTGCAATCGCAGAAGGTAGGGAAGGAGAAAGGGATCCTTTAATTCTACTGTACACATGGCCTCAAATGGAAATTGATGCGGTTTTACGTGACGGCACAGCAAACGCCTATTCAATACTTGATTTCAGGTACATTTCAATACAATACACGTTTTGATTTCGATACAATTTCAGCAAAAGTACCAACTTGAAATGTTCTACATTAATATTCATATATTTTTTTACTGCTAAATACTGTTAAGCGGGAAACATATTATCACTCACTAATCAGCCGCGTCGTACAGTCACGACTGATAAGTGTTCACATGCCTTCCGCGGACGCTTACGGCTGGCAAAGACATCAAGCGCGCCAGATAACTTTAGTACGTCTGAACGCTCAAGGTCACGTCCGCGACTGTTCTTTCATTTCCGCGACTTACGTTCGAAATTTTGCAAGGATCAGTGTAGGTACTTTCATTATGATCCCCTGTAAGTCGCGGCTGACAGCCGCTTGGACGTCAGTCACGTCCGGTAGTTTGTTTCCAGCTTTAATCATACAAATCGATCTAGCCAAACCACGATAACATTTTTACATAAGGTATTTGAATTAAATACTTTGACTAAAATAAATTACTGGAATTTCTAAACGTTCCGAATTAATAAAGCCACCCAGTCGAACATAGTTGGTTGGCCCAAATGATGACCGGTGGAGAATGCCAACAGGTTTAAGTTTTGACCAACTCGTTGGTCGAGTGTCTAGCGTACACGTCTAACTACATCGACCAACCGCGAGTCTCGGGTTCGATACCCGACGGGGGCAGGCATTTGTGTAATGAACATGTCTGCATTTCTGGGTCTGGTTGTTTATTAAATTTATTCTGGTATCTATTTAAGTATTTCTATGTATTAGAATCGTTGACACACAAGCATATAATTTGCTTACTTTGGGATTCAATTTGTGTGACTTGTCCAGGGATATTTATTTATTTATTTATTATAGGCATTGAGTTCACCTCTTGTATAAACTAACTTTGGTATACAATCAAGATGAATAAATAAATAAACATTCTTATACTTACGTAGTACTTACCAATATTCTCTTACGGAGTAGGCAGATAGTTATCGAGTGCCAAAAGTTGCCATCCTTATAGATCTGTCTGGCTTTCTCTACAATCATTAACCTTTTCATACAAACATTCCGGTTTCAAGTGCTCTTCTACCATCCTCGAATTAAACCCAAGCGATTTGATAGTTAAAGGGCATATTTAACAAAGTGAGAACTATGTGAGTTATTATGGGTTTATCAGAAGATTGGCTTTGTTTCGTAAGCAATGCTCGATGTGTTAATGGCGGTCGTAAAACCGTATTTATTGTAATAAGTCTTGACAAACATAGAAAAGTAAAATAATCTCACTCGTAGAATAACATGCCAGAACTTTTATTTCTTTTTTTTATGATATAATTAGCAAGTGGGGAAAGCTCAAGAAGGCGTATTTTTTTGTAGTTTTGCCTTATATCAATTAACTCACCTATGGGTTCCACACGGATCAAAACATTTGTTTGCATTCGTCTAAATTTTTAATTTAAGAAAATAACATTTTTGCTTTAAAAATACCAACTAAGAAATTACAACCTCATACAACTTATATGACCGTAGAAGCTTGTCACGCGATTTTCTTGCGTAAATAAACTTGTAGGTATCTACTTACTGATTTTTGCAAAATCTCCTAAGTTTAAATCAATTCAATTTAATGAGATATTAATCACCGCGACAAGCTTTTATGGTCATACAAGTTGTGTATAATGAGGTTGTAAGTTCATAGTTGGTATTTTAAAGCAAAAATGTTATTTTCTTCTTTTTAGAGCATTTAAATAAAAGTTTATTCTAAAAAATATTTTTTATTTTAATTTATTTTGTATTTTTTAGTTATCGCTGGTTTACTGGCTGGCGTTTCTTAGTCTGTTCATCTCATTCCAGGCATTATTGTTGCAAGGTCGTTTGCCAGTTAATTACGAACAATCCCATTCTTCAACAAGCAGAGCATCTTATCATTTTACCCTACTGGTCGAGCATTCCAGAGCTCCGTCTTTTATGACATTGACAAAAACAAGCAGACGATTTTCCTGATGGTAAGAAATTCACGTCACCTAGAGACACCAAAGGTGATAATGGTGCGTTACCAACCTAGCCCAGGATGTTAGGCCTCGAGCATACGTAAGTTTACCGGCTGTGTGTGTGACAGTGTACCTTAAGCACCGAACCGGAAAACGTCAACGGCAATCGCTGAAGTTATGGCGATTAGAATAGGTACCAACAAAGGTAGTAATAATCCGGGCGAGTCGCTATGAAACTCTACCACCAAGTCAGATGGCACGGTTTTAGTAACGGGAAGCCTATGCTCGCATTCTACGAGCTGCCTGGCACAGCAAGACAGATGGTCTATTTTGCAAATGAGCTCGGACCTACACAGGGGAAAACCGTTTTAAAGAGTAAAAGCTAATATACAACAGGGTTTGCCCAGGTGCCTTGACGTAGTAGTAGTTTATGACATCATGTTAAACCCCGATGTCACTCAACTCTCGGCACGGCCCCACATTGACTTGGGTAGCTTGGAAGAACGGCCACTTATTTCAGCTTATAGCTTACTTGAGCCTGACGAATCATAGGTCCGGGTTTGATTTTAGCGTTTGTCTTCTCCTAGAAAGGCTGCAGATCAATGCTGATGACGACCATCCTTCCAAATCATACAAATCTAAGTTGATCGATAGATGTTACTGGCTTCAAAAATGTTTCAAACATTTTTTTTCTTAGCAATCCCTTTCATCATAGGAAAGAACAGGATTTAAAGTGATATTACATTATTTTATTAATATTTTCGGCAATCCGCTTTCATTTGATACCCATATTGTAGAATTGTATTAAAACTAACTATTTCTCCATTTCGGATGGTCCGCCATATTGAATTTAGAATGACGTCACATTATGTTTCGAGTTGCTCTCAACAAACCCTTTCATATGACACCCATATTGTAGAAGTGCATTAAAAATAATTATTCCGCCATCTTGAATTGTCCGCCATAATGGATTTAGAATAACGTCACGTATTTTAAGATGAAGAATCTTGGATGATCCGCCATATTGGATTGAGAATTGACATCACATTATTTTTCAAGGCGCTCTCAACGAGTCCTTTTATTTGATACCCATATTGTGAAAGTGCATTAAAAATAACTATTCCGCCATCTTGAATTGTCCGCCATAATGGATTTAGATTAACGTCACGTATTTTATCGTGCATTGTCATCCAAAATAAACGTGCATACAAAATTTCAGCTCAATCGGTTGAAGATATCTGCTTCAAAATTGAGCTTAAAGATTCCACCCGAACTAACATACATACATTGCAAGTTAAATAAAAGCTTTTAAAATCATGCGTTTGCACATATTTAGACATGGAACATTGACACAAAAATGTGCTAACTTGATATTTTAAACTTTAAATTTGAGAGATGTTAAACTATCACCTCAATTAAATGATAAATGATTACCGAAAAAAACGGCCAGATCAAAAAATGTAGCCGAATATGTTTAACATACCAAAACAAATCCCAAAAGACCAAAACATTAGTTGGTAATAGGTATGAAGGCTGAGGTTGAAATATTGGACCTCTTTCTCTCGTCCTCCAGTCTATTCAATACTTATTTAAAATATTCCTACTACTGATATTTCGCCTCGGGAGCTCGGCATTATTGACATTTGTTGCAGTCCAGACGGAGAGCTTTTAGCTTCAGTGGGTAAAGAGCCGGATTATAATTTAACAATTTGGAATTGGAAACGTCACAAAATTCTACTACGAACGAGTGCATTCACATTTGATGTGAACACGGTTATGTTTTCACCATATTGTCCGGGACAGTTAACCACAGCAGGTAAGTTAACAATATCCTTAACCGTTTCAGAAATGTAGCAGTACTGTGTAAATAAATTAAAAAAAATATTTAATATACCTACGCTATTAATAATTTATAACAATATAATTTACATGTAATAAAACATTACTAAAACTTTTGTACTTGAAATAGTTTTAAAATAAATAATTGCTCTGTATTGTACTCGTATAAAGGATATAAAACCCAAAACGACAGTAAATTTTCAATATTATGTTTATCTATTCACTTTTCACACAAAAAATACTAAACGGATACCTACTTACCAAATTTTGTTTAGTAGTAGCTTATAGCTTATAGCTTGAGGATACCGTTTACCTACTGAGGGAAAATCTTACGTTTTTATTATTAACCATGAAAACCATTTCAACGCGTGTATAACTTTACTACAAAAGTTAGTTTAAATACTATGGGATAGGTGATATCCCAATGTCTATTTTTATTAAATTAAATCAAATTTCGCAAGTAAATTTGATCTACAGATGATACAAGATTACAGACACATCGGCATTCAGCAACAAGCTAGAAAGATTACTATAAAGATATTTACTTAAGAGATTATTAAAATAAGTCATATCCGCAATAAACTAAAAAGTATTAAAATAACTGCGTTAAAAAACCAACTTCATAATTAAAAAGTAAAAAATAATTAAGATTTAGTATTAATTATAGGCTACCTATTATATATATGTGCTATTTACTAATAATTTGAAGTTGGTGCCAAATATATAATTAATATTAAACCTTTATTATTTTTTAGTTTTGAAGTTTTTTAAAACGTAGTTATTTTTATTCATTTACAGAAACTATAATATGTAAAATTTCGCTGCTTTAATGCTCGATCTGGTGGATGGTGTTTATTGAGTGTATAACTCATGGTCAATTTACCCTTTTGGCTCAATCTGTGTACCCTCGTATGTGTTTAATTTACTTATAGTGATGAAACAGTTAAGCAGCACATAATTATTTTGACTTACACGCAAATTTACTATTTCCAACTGAAAGTAATCCAAGTTGTGCATTTGCTGTTCCTTTCTTCTGGCATAATTACTTGGTACTAGACAGGCGGTATCAGTAACAAAACCACACATTTATACCATCTCTACAACGAATTCCATTCTAGATTGCTAGGTAGGCAGAGAGTATCGAGTGCCAAATGGCACAATCCTTGCGAACCCTAAGGCAGGTTACTCCACATTCAGTTTTAGCAAATGAGGTATATCAGCTCAATCTTCTTTTTAGGCGCAGCTCATATAAAATTTTGGAAAATGGCTGACACCTTCACTGGTTTAAAATTAAAAGGTGAACTTGGTAGATTCGGGAAAACGGAGATATGCGACGTTTTGGGTGTTTACCCAATGCCTGATGAAAAGGTGAGATGCAGTAAGGAGTTGGTTCTTAGAAAATTACAAATCAATGATTTTTTAACTTCTTGAAAAAATAGCGTAAGAGAAGTTATTTTTCATATTATTTTGCATCAAAAATAAAATACGCAACCAAGATTTTTAATAGTATTATTTTGCTTCAAAATCTTCTAAACCAAGAATAATTAAAGAAAATATGACTAAGAATTCCTACTTTTACCATAACTAAAAAAACTTCCATGTTTGTTCATATTAGCTTTTGTAGATATAAAAAAAAAACATTTAAAGATATAAAAAGAGCCTCCATACGGGCCATCTTAAGCTGTGTTAAGCGTAATCACATTCAAGAATCCTCAAGAAAATCTGTGTCAGTCATCTTTGCAGCTATGAAACCAGCCCAAAAACAGTACCTACGTGTAATGTAATTGAATAAAAAGCAAGTAAATGCAGCTACCTAAAATATGTGAGTAATATTGCAGGTACTATCTGGATGCGAATGGGGTAATGTCCTAGTCTGGGAGGCTGGTCTTGTCAAATTAGAAGTGACACAGCGAGGCAGAAAATCATGTCATAAAGCACCTATCGTAAGTGTACTCTGCTTTATACCGAGCTCCAGTAGTGTATAGCCAATTGGCGTTCTGGTGGATGGATTCATTTTAAAACTTAAAAAAGCATCTTCACGCCCATATCCCCGAAGAGGTAGGCAGAGGCAAAACCAGGGCAGCACCCACGACTAGTCGAAGACACTAAGTCCCACAATGTGATAGGTGGCAAGCCTATCGCCAGCCGGGCATATTTCCTATCCCGAGCAACATTTTTTCTATTAGAAAATTGGAAAAACCCAATTTTCTTTTTGTTGCCCGACCCGGGATTCGAACTCGGGACCTCATTCAGTTAAGTCCAACAACTAAACCGATAGACCACAGAGGCGAGATTTTAAAACTTAATTTTAAAATAAATTTAAATTATTTAAAAAATACTATGACAAATGAATAATCAATGCATTTTTAAGCAACAATTATTGCTATGAAGTCATTTCATCCCTATATTCATTCTGTTTTTTGCAAGTCCTCGAACGTGTGTCACATTCGAGTACACTTAGTATAGAGCGTTTTATGGTAGGTCCAAAAATATGATTCTGATCTGCTTCCACAATTGCCTTCAATTCTACATTAACGACTTGGGTCACCGGCCGTCCACGGGGCTTGTCCTGCATGTCAAAATTTCTAGAGCGAAAATATTGCAACCAAAAATGCGACACAACTGCAATAGACATCATTAACCCTTTGAGCCATTTCCGCAGCATTGGTGCCATGATGGAATTCGTACTCGTGAATACAAAACATCAATTTCATATATTAGGACTCAATATTATAAAAAAATCAATGGACTCGCTACAAATGGTCCATCTCTACAAAAGTTATAACGCCACAGACACACATAATCACATCTTACAGTACCTCTCTCTCTCCCTTTGTGCTTTAGATGAACTGCAAAGATTACGAAACATAAACAGTAACTTTTAAAACTAGATAGATGGTCCTTGTGATCAAGGACTCGTCATCAGAAAATATGCACAGATCTTGTTAGACGAATCTAACGAGGCATAACTCGATAGGTTTATCAGTAGGCACATCAGAATTACTTCTCGTATCTTTAATCCCCATAATATGTATGTTCCAAAGTAAAATGAACACCCATAGTGCGACTAAAATCCATTCTGATGGTTAATAATGAGCTACGAATGACCTTGAACGCCTGAAGAAATCTCCGTAAACTATTAGTAACTTAGTTCCTTTGTATGTTTTTATATGTGTTTGTTTCGCGATTTTTTCACCAACAACGTATTGACGTCTTTCAGAAGTGATCAAATTTGATTAAGCCAAATAATTGTTTTTAATTATATTTTTATAGTCCATACTTTTGAGTACAGATGATGATTTTGATACCAAATAGGTAATGTGGTATTGGAATTGAAATCAGCTTTCTGCAGTTTACTTTATAACTATTATTAATTGGATTCGTTTTTTAAAATTATTTAATACTCTACGAATTAAGAAAAGCCACGTTTTTATAAATATCTTGTCTATGTCGTATCAAGTTGTATTGTTTTAAACCACAGATACAGTTTATGCTTAGTCCTGCGGGGGACGAAGTGATGACGATAGCCAGAGATGGGTGCGTACGCGCATGGTATTGGGACACGGTTGATCAAGCCGACCCTCCTGAAGAAGACCCGTTTGTGGAATTGAATCCTGTTGCTGAGACCTGCGTGAGAAAATATTTTGTCTTAATAACCACTTTTTTGACGCCTGTGTATTTCTGCCAAAAAAATAGGATAAATAGCTGATAGACTTGCACTTTAGACTTGATGATATTTTTTTTGAGTTATATCCTTTGTTTTTGTTTTATGTGACAATGTGACATATTCGTCGCCTTTTAGTGACAATATATTAATTTAGGTGCCTAGATCATATTTAACCAATTTCGAAAATAATGAGGAGGTTATATGTTCGACTTCTATATTTTTTTGCGTATATGTTTATCGATTTCTCCATCATTTCTGAACCGATTTTAATTCTTTTTTATTTGAAAAAGCATGCCTCCGAGTTTGTACCACTGTGATAGTGGAGTAAGACTGGATCTGGTGATAAAATCCCAGGAAAATTCAGAAAAATACTTATTTTTTGTGAACTACGTAGATGATTTACTTATTGAAATCTTGAACTAATTTAAATCAAAGTCAGTTTTTTGCTGTTTTATTGCAATTCAATTATATAGTTCAGTAAGGCGTAATTAGATGGTAATGCAATGTGCAGCAGTTCACCTAGATTGGTACTACTGGCTATTTCTGACGCCACTGTCGTACTTCGCTGATGTCTGTTTGCCTCGTAAAAATAAAAAGATCTTAGTTTAACAACTTTTCAATGTCCGTATATAAGAAAGAGTGAGTGTTTGTAATGTCATTTAGGAATTTTACGGGAAGGAATATGGCTGGAAGGAGCTTATATTCCATATTCAAATTAATGTTTGGGTCCACCAGGAAATCCAAACCATTAAGAAGTTTTCAGTTTTGTCTAATTATTTCATGTTTCATTTCAGGTTCCGGGGTGTCAGATAATGTGCTTGAAACATCAAAAGGACATGTATTGGTATGCTCAGGTACGATTTTATGATTTTGGAACCTTACCTCTTCGTTGATTTGGTCGGTTGTTTGAGCTTCTATCTCCATTAGTTTATCCTCTGGTTACGTAATATTATAATATTATGCATTACTTAAGATCAGATCTCTACACATATGTACATGTCTTCAGGCCAAGTCCCTTACTGGTACGCAGATATCTACACAGATCGCATAATACTAATTAAAACCAATGAATGAATGTGTGATTAACTTTATACTTAATTATTTGTGCAGTACATACACAAAGGAGGCGTGTTCCTTTTCCATCAACAAAAAACAAAGGGGGTTCTTATTTAGACGTGTTTATTTTATAAGTTATACCACACGTAACTTTCTGCTGCGTGGTCGGATTTTGATTTGACGATCTCTTCATATTTCCGAATTGGTTATTCGCTCGGGTGTTATCCGAAGGTAATGTCAAGAGTTTCCGAAACCGGCTGTTTGTATGAAAAGGGTAATGAATGCGGAGGAAGCCAGGCAGGTCTGCCGGGATCGAGAGGCTTGGCACTCGATACTATCTGCCTACGACGTAATAGACTTGGCGTGAAGATATGCATGTATGGATGTATGTATGTTTAATTAAGGACGGCAATGGCGGAGTTTGGACAACTGAGCTAGAAATAGATAAGATTGAATGCAATCACCATAAAGTGTTGACCTGCCACGCTGGAGGGGTAGTGGCGATGGTAGCGCTACGTACACACCCCATACTGGTGACCGCTGGCGAAGACGGAGCGCTGCAGGCTTATAATACTGAAACAGAAACCCTTCTGGCGAGATATCAGTTTCTAGCTGCCATTACTTGTATGCTTTATCCCCCGGTCGAGGTAAGTTACTTTTTTTTTACTGTGGTCTAGCGGTTCAGTAGTTGGACTTGACTGCATGAGGTCCCGGGTTCGAATCCCGGGTCGGCCAACAAGAAGAAAATTGGATTTTTACAATTTCCTAATAAAAAAATGTTGCTCGGGATAGGATATGTGCCCGGTTGGCGATAGGCTTGCCACCTATCACATTGTGGACTTAGTATCTTCGGCTAGTCGTGGGTGCCCTGTTTGTGCCTCTGTCTACCTCTTCGAGGATACGGGCATGAAGATACTTTTTTTACGAAATATATCAAAAATGGATTACCTAAAACAATCCTGGATAGAATATTTTTTTTTATTTTAGGAAAAATTTTTTCATCAAATGTAAGATTTTTTTGATATTGAAAGGCAAAAAAGTAGACGCATTTTCTGATGGTAAGAAGTTCACGCGCCTATAGACAACAAATGTTGCCAACCGGAAGCCTGCGTGTAATGCTTCGAGCAGTATTAAGTTTACCGGCTACCTTAAGCCTATGCTCGCCTTTTACAAGCTGCCAGTCAGAATATTTTGTATACATATATACATCTAATAAAACCGTAATATAACTAAATTTGTACGAAAATGAAATGTTTTTAAAAACGATTATTACTACTTAATTTATACAAGATACACAACTGAAAAACTTGGGTTATAAAAAAAAACATTTTATTTTACAGTTTGTCTATTCACTTTTCTTTTAAAAGTTGTGAATGGATTTTTAGCAAATTTTGTGTAGTGTTAGACTATAGCACCGGTCAATATTAAGTAGACCTTAGATGCCGTAAAATCTTACGTATCCTTAACGACTGTTCGAATTCGAAGGCAACAGCTAGTACAGGACAACAAGCAAGTTAACTGCTTTTCTAGTAGTTGGATGTAACTTTAGCTCACTAACATCTACTTTATCCCGAATACTCCTATTGAGACACACACGCCCAAAAAATGTCAGTTTGTGTGTGTATATTCATATCGCGCCTATCAGTATGTAAATGTGCACATTGCATTGTTTAAGATTTAATTTGAAGAATGCATTGTGATAAAACATGTCTCTTTAAGAACATATTTCTAGTTCGTGGGCCGTGATCTACATCTACATAACATAGATTTAATCATCTCGGAAACCTTCTGTAAATTTGACTTAGAAAGCCCTTATATCTGATTTTTTATGGAATAAAACAGCAAACAATCACAATGCTCTCTTGATGTCTGACTATTGTGATCATCACCCACCATAGACGTAACAGGTGCGTTGCCGTCCTGTAACTGGAATGTTAGGCCAAATGTGCAAGTCTACCGATTACAATCCGCATTTAGACGCAACAGCGCCAAACACAGTCATAATGGCGGCTTAAATAATGAGGCTTTGAATACCGAGTCGTGCCAGTTGCTACACAGTAAGCACTCTTCTACCTGTGGCCTGAATATTAATGATTATTTACGAGCTGCCAGGCAAAGAGACAAACGATCTTTTCTTTTTTTTCTTTCTTTAAAATTTGTAGAAATTTAACCCAAGTACAGGGGAATTCCCAAAATTAAAATACCGTGGGAGAAGAGAATATGCCACCATAGGGATGAGTTTTATCTGTAACGATAAACTCATTTAGTAGTTACACAGAACTGTGTATTTATAGGACATGACTCCCCGCGTAAACGGTAATGGACTTAAATAAAATCGCCACAGGATTTGAATCTTCAGGAGAAATGGATCGTTGGCTTGAGACGAAAGGATTGAGTATGAAATCCTGTCCGGGATAAAAAAAAATTCTTTAAAATTTGTAGACAAATGATCTATTCTGCAAAGATGATCCGGATGAACAGGTTAAAAACTTGATGTCATTGAAAATATCCGAGTTTTAAAGTATGGGCTCTAAGCTATTAAATAATTAAAAAATCGTTCTACCAGGTTGATCCAACTTCTTGTATTATCCTGGTGGGATTTGCGGATGGTATCATGCGCACACTGCTCTTTCATCCTGAACGTCTGTTGGAGCAAACGGTCATGGTAGAGGTCCGGGTTCATTCCGCACTCACCATACATAGCGACGACTCTATATATCCTGATGTCATTGACTTAATATCGGTGAGTCACAAGTAATTCGACAGCCTCGTTAGTCAAGGGGTTAACATATTAGTAGACATGTCAAACAACACAGAACATTCATAAGGCTTCGATACTCGATTAGGACAAACATTTGTGGAATGACCACACATGTTTGTTGAGCTTCCATACATATCGTCACACCAAAGTGCTACAGATTTCCGTGGCCAATTTCTTACCGAACGTTAGCTATTTCAGACAGATATTATAAATCTTTGTAAATGGCAGCTACAGTTTTGTTAGTAAACTGAAAAACGGTAGCTTTGAGAAGATGTAATTGTCAGTACCTTTTTTCAAAAAAAGAGCCCAATTGTTTATACAATAAAAATGATTATGAGCGCTTTCATGGCCGAATCAAAAACATTTGAACTTACTTGTGGGGTAATTGGCAACCAATAAGATGCACGTATTTAAAAACTTCCCAAAATAAAGCTCAATGGAATACCTAAGAAACAGTTATAAAGTCTATTTTTTTGTAACTAAAAAGTACTGTACTTAAATAAACAAAAACGCCAATTGATAAGTAGAAAGATTTAGTAATATAAAAGATCACTTAAACATGAAATCGCCACTTCCGTTAAAGAAACTTCGCAACACAACTATTTGAAATGAGTGACAAAACTGTACCTACAAGTTTTTTAGCACTTCCCTCGTAAAGCCCAACTTACCATAGCTTATTAGTTTTTATTTTTGTCTTATATAAATTAAAAACAATGCACTTAATGTTTCTTATTTTTGCAACCCGAAATAATGTTACTTGTATTTGCAGCTGCTAAAACCACATTCAAAAGCGATAACGCAAATAAGTATAAATGAAAAAAAAACGCTGCTTGTTACTTGTGGAGAAGATAGCACTATATTCATGTATCGTTTGCAACTATCTACACCGTTCAAACTGCAAAGATTGGGTTTTATAGAGACGCCCAATAACATAGCATTTATGACGTGGAAGCCTGATGAAGTGCGTATTTTAAATTAAGTCATTTGGTAAACATTTAGCTGAGTATAAATCGTCTTTGTGGTCTAGTGATCCTGCGTCTGACTTTGACTTCTTGAGGTCCAAGGTTTGATCCCCGGGTTGGGCAATTAAAAAAATAAGAAATGTGTAATTTGTATTTTGTAATAAAAATACCCTTGCCTTTATTAATTTGTATCTTGTAAATGATTTTTGTAAACATGTCAACATAAAATATATAAAAAAACGAGTAATTTTCTGTAAGACTTATGATTTATCAACAGATATTGTACCTTCTCCTTATTCTGATGTACTTATCTTCTAAACGTTGGTTGTTTGGAAGAGATCGCTTATTAGCGATAAATCACCTTTTGTATAAAATATGTTTTTATCAATGTAACATTTAACAATTTCATGATTTAAAAAAAAAGCATTTTCACGCCCATATCCCCGAAGAGTTAGACAGAGGCACAACCAGGGCACCCACGACTAGCCGAAGACACTAAATCCCACAATGTGATAAGTGGCAAGCCTATCGCCAACCGGGCACATATCCAATCCCGAGCAACATTTTTTTATTAGATAATTGGGAAAACCCAAGTTTCTTTTTGTTGCCCGACCCGGAATTCAAACCCGGAATTCATGCAGTGAAGTCCAACAACTGAACCGCTAGACCACAGAGGCGATATTTCATGATTTAGTTGTACAATAAAGAGTTTTATTATTATCCCCTGGTGCACAAAATTTAATATTATCCTATAATTTTCAATTTAAGTACAACCCCATATAAATTAACAGTTGAATAAGTATTATTAAGTATAAGTCAAAAAGCGCTAAACCAATTGTCACAAAATGTATATGGGAAAGTACAAGTACAATTATCTTCACGCCCATATCCCCGAAGGGGTAGGCAGAGGTACAACCAAGGCACCCACGACTAGCCGAAGACACTAAGTCCCACAATGTGGTAGGTGGTAAGCCTATCGCCAACCGGGCACATATCCAATCCCGACCAACATTTTTTTTATTAGAAAATTGGAAAAATCCAATTTTCTTTTCGTTGGTCGACCCGGGATTCGAACCCGGGACCTCATGCAGTCAAGTCCAACACCCGGACCGCTAGACCACAGAGGCGACCCTGTATATGGGACTGTCTCTAAAACGTGACCTACCTTACAAAAAAAAAATTTAACAAGAGAAGTAAATGTTCACAAACTCAACTTACTCAGGTAGACTATTTAATAACTAGTGATAGATAATTTCTATGTTTTTTTAGGAAAGAGTTTTGCTATTGTGTGGTCAAGTTGGATTCGTAATGGAAGCTGTTCTACCAGATGCGCGTGTGAGGAAATATTCAGAGATTACAACATTCAAATTGGATTTCGTTTCTTTCAAGGAAAGTCTCGTGAAGAAACATTTGTGAGTTCTTTTTCCCTTACTATTTTACTCTTTTGATTATGTTGGTGCTATGAAATATTAAATACAACCTATTAAAAATTATTTTATACCAGCATGCGTAATAGACCATTCCCGCAAGAAGAAGATTTGGCAAGCATCGATGAAGAAGCGCTAAAAGCTAGAGATGAAGCTGAAGGGGACGATGAAGAAGAAGAGGAATACTTGGGAGAAATACAATTAAGTATTTATTTGATTTTAAATTAAAAACTGGTAATAATGGTAATGTAAATGTTAGGAACATTTAATAAATAATTATTTAAATAGATAACCTTGCCGTTAATATCCAAAAGAGGGTTATATTGTCTTAATTTAAATATCAAAGTATCATTACGCCCATAGCCCAGAAGAGGTAGGCAGTGGCACAACCAGGACACGATTAGCCGAAGACACTAAGTCCCATAATGTGATAGGTGGCAAGCCTATCGCCAACGTGGCACATATTCAATACCGGGCAACGTTGCAAACAAACAAAGCGCCAAATTCAATACTTATCATGTTATTTAAATGTAGAAAAAGATGTGGGTTTCCCTCGATTTCCTTGAAATTCCACCATCAGATCCCGATAATAGTAATACGATTAATTCGCTCACAAGAAAACTTTTTAGAAAAAAAAATATTTTTTGAATTGCTTCTCAAACGACGGAGAGATCGCTTGAAGCAAAAAAAAATTAGTCGACGGACATATCGTGACCTCCTCCTGTCGTAGTCATATTTATGTCATAGTATGTTTAGAAGACATTCATAATGTTCTCCTAATGGTAAGATTTGAACATAACGTGTAGACAGTAGACACCTTAGTTGTTACAGGTGCGTTGCTGTCATTTGTCAGGGTTTCAATCCTATTTAGTTAGTTTACCGGCAACTCTTTTGCTGACCGAAACACGAGAGGGCCAGACACTGGCACTAAAGCGGGACAACCAGGTAAAGCGTGGATCTCTACCCGACGAGTCGCTGCAAAACACTCTACCAGTAAATTTCTTACTGCTTTTAGGTATCTATTCTTACTTTGAAAAAAAAAGTCTGAATTTCGACGTCAACATAATAAAAAAATTGTTTAGAAAAATAGTTCAATTTTACTTTTGTCTGTAATACACACTCTTTCTATTGATCACTAACTGTCCCGTAGAACTTCGTTGCACCCGCTCAGTTTGTATTGAAAAAATAAAATGATGTTTTCCCATTTTCCCCGATTTTTTCCTAGATTTTCTCTTCATAAGAACTTTCTCCTGGCAATAATTAAAACAATAAGAGGGAATTAGCCAAATCTGTAGACTGGTTTGGAAGATATGCGCTTAGCAACACATTCAGCGATTCATTTTTATATTTCATATTACTTTAATTTGCACATAGCATAATCTGACATATTAAGTTTTGTAGTGGAAAGTGAAAGTATGCTCGGAACTACCATCACATGGGCACAATACTGCGAAGAAGGCCTCTGGGTGGTGCAACGTGGTACTGGTGCGATGCTGCTCATTGTTCCCGGTAGCAACAAGATCCTCAAGTACGCCCCGTTTCCGGGAGCCTGGTGTGATGATATTACCGTCTTGAAATTTATGTAAGTAATTGCCCGCAGCTACGCCCGCGTTGCTTATCTCTCTCGTTTATTCATTTATTTTTTGCTTGAAACATGGTAAGAATATATTGAGTTGTAATTAACAATGTTTAGATGCAACGTCCCAATAATTCATCATCACTACAGAGTTTATACTCTAAAAAGTCGCTTCCTCTGTCCCTATGTCCCTTTGTATGCTTAAATCTTTAAAATTACGCCACGGATTTTGATATGTTTTTTTTAATAGATAAAGTGATTGAAGAGGAAGGTTTGAATGAAAGAAAGAAAATTTGTTTATTTGCGGAATATGCGTGTTGAAGTTTCCAATATATTCTACCACATTGTGGTGTGCAAATATTATAATATTTATAAAAGTAATTATTTAATTATGTACACACTGTTTTTATTGTTCTTATATTTTTTTGTATATTTATTACTATTGGAATTATAAATTAGAAACAATTTTAAAATGTAAATTTAACCCTGTCTACCGTAAACTATTAACATTATATATGTATATTTCATAACCGTGCGAAGCCGGGACGGGCCGCTAGTAGTATATAAAAGCTTAACACTAAAATAGTCATACATTAAAATACTACGTATGCAAATAATATGTAAATGTTAGTAATGTATCAACCTATTTATGTCAAAAAAATAATATTAGTTTAGATTTACCTTTACAATGTTTTTGGTCGTGGAGATAAAAATGTATGCACCAGTAAAATGTCAATTATAAGAAGAAGTAGGCCTATGTCATTTTCCAGACTCTTTATTATGTTTAGGTATGTACAAAAATTACACCATAAAATCGCTCTGTAGTGACTTAACAAAAGGACAAACAAAAACTTTTTTGAGTTTATATCTAATATTTTATCACAATTGACATTATATTTTTTAATCCTATTAAACTGATGCCAAATGTATGTAAAAAGGAAGGTTGTTCTAGAACTAACTAACTAAATAAGAACATGAGAATGAAAAATACAATCTTTTATTCACAACAATATCTATACGGGCTTCGCACGTACATTGATCATTTATGCTTTAGAGTATAACGCAGTTTCAGCAGTTTAGTGTCGCGACCGACGAACGCGATTTACATAATTTTCATGCTTTACAGGCCGAAACACAAGACGTAGCGTCAGTGCCGATTGTAGCAGTGCGGCACTATTTTTTTAAACATAGTAATATATTTTTAACAACAAATAAGCATTAAGTTTCTCACCATGGTCTATGGTAGTCACGTCTATGACGTCGCAAATCCGCAACGCCAACCGACGATTTTAGCGTCATGACGCCGCAACGCACTTATGTGTGTTGGCCCTTAAACAGTTCTCATCATGCTCTTGTGTCAGGTGTACTCATTTTCACATCATTGACAATTAATCAATCAATCGATCAATCATTTAATCAATTTGAAATCTCATAATAATAATCATAACAAATCTCATAATAAAAGTAATCATTATAAATTAATTATATTAGGTAACTAACTGGCCGACCCTACACACTTGACTTTAATAGGTACTAAAAGTTTCTATGGATTGTTTTCCCATTTTCCCTGCAAATTTCCTGCATTTTCTTTCGTCTCCTGATAATAACTACACAACAAAAAAGTATAAGCAAAATTGGTATATTGCGATGACCACGCAAAATGGAGTTTCATTTTTATAATTGCAAATTTAATTATTTTAAATATTATCAATACAAAATATAAATTACCAATATTTGCAAATTTCAAAATCTATTTAATTTCTTATACTAAATTTTCAAAACAATCATTATCATCAACATTAAAAGTCTATAATTTATGACACTTATGAATGCACCTACAATAGCTAATGAGTAAGACACAAGATACTATCACGTATAGTCCCTCTGGTATGTTATTATATGGTATAGTCTATTTATTTTAACAAACAAGTTCTGAGTTCGTCCCTCGTTCATTTCTGAGACAGAATGACATGTAGCGTAACGAGGGGCGGGCACTACGCCCTTGTTGTCAATTTCAAATGAAGTGTGAAAGCGCGTTTTAATTAATTGATACAACCTTTCTAGAATTATTCTGTCTTACGCTTATTTTGAACTACCACGGACAGACTGTTTTGGAGTCATGACAAAATAACCTTTTTTAATGGCAGAGTTCAGAATTATTCCCCTTATATTTAAAATTTCTATTAAACAATGAAAATGGATATTTAATGTAAACTTTCAGATGTGAGGACAAATATCTCATAGTTGGCACAAACACGGGTTACATACGAGTCGTTCGAATGCCAACAGAGGATGAGGATAACTCTCAGTATCATTATGTCACTTGGATGACTGCCTTGCAAAGCTTGCTTAAAAGGCTTAAAGGACGACGTTTAGCAAAAGAAGAGGTAATTATAAATAATAACTAGCTGGTCCAGCGAATTTCGTTTACCCCGTTCAATTTATATGGGAAAAATTTAAATATTGTTTTTCCGAGTTTCCTTACAGTCTAACGCAATTAAGTAGCCTATGTATTTTTATAACTCAAGGCAGTTTAGCATCAGGAGACGCCTGATGCTAAACTGCCTTGAGTTATAAAAATTGTCTAACTAGCACGACTTTATTTACAAGTCCTTCGTTACAGTAAAAACGTTTAATAGTTACATTACTAAATACTCGTACATATCTTCTCGGCTATAATTGCCTTACGGCGAAATCGGAAATAGTTGAGTGCTATGAATGATCCTTGCCGATCCTGGCTAGCGTCGTCCACAGTCATACAAACACATAGGTTTCGAAGAGCCACACTACTTTGAATATAAAAAGTATCTTCACGCCAATATCCGAAGAGATTAGAGAGATTAGTCAATATGTTGTCTTTGATACATACATACATACTTATCTTCACGTCAAGTCCCTTACAGGGTAGGCAGAGAGTATCGAGTGCCAGACCTCACGATTCTGACAAGCCTGTCTGGCTTCGTTCACATTAATTACCCTTTTCATACAAACACGCGGGTTTCGGAGACTCTTGACACCACCCTCGGATAATATCGGAGTGATCTGATCGTGGAATGTCAACCTCGGTCTCCTCGGGTACCTACATCCACCCACATTCGCAGTGTATATCTGCTTTGTCAATCTTTCATCTGTCATTCTTTCCACATGACCGAACCAGCTAAGAATGCCCTTTCACATTTTAATACCAACGCTTTCTTTCAATACTAGTCTTTCACGGATCTCACTGTTACGTATGCGGTCAGCGAGCGTTACACCACAGATTTCAGGCTCTTATTTCGACTGCATTAATCCTACTTTCATGGTTTTTCTGACATACCCAACTCTCGCTTCCATACAATAACGATGGGATATAAGCACAGAATTATGCAAAGCGAGTCTAGCTTTTTGACTCAAAACGCCGCTTTAAAATAGCGTACCCAACACTCCTTTCACACTGTTCCCTGCACACACTCTCCTCTACATCCGCGGTGTACCTTCCATCCCTGCTAAAAGCACAATCAAGATATTATATAATTTCATTCCCTTGCTCCAACACTACATCATCAAGTCAAACTCTTACGTCCGTTATGGCTAAGTCTGCTCTGGCTGGTCTCTTTCAAATAAATAAGTATTCTAGTTCGTGGCTCGAAGATAAGTGGAAGAAATTTCTTTAGTTAGAGATAAGCTCAGCTTTTGTACATTTTTAACTTCTCGTGTTCTTTGTGTGCAATAAAGTGTTAAATAAAAACTATCTCGATCACGTAAGCTTTCAAACGAGATACGGGTTTATCGAAATCAGTCCATCTTTTCATAAGTTATGATGCCACAGACACACACACACACACATACTTACATAGACACTTCAAACTCATAACACATCTTGGTTTTTGCCCGGGGGCTAAAAACACAAGAGATTTTGCGATCGTAGAACATTAACCTAGGTCTATCTGGGTACCTACATCCATCCACATTTACATTATATATTTTGTCAATCTTATGTTATAAAATGACTTTAGTTTACGTTTAGAAAATAGTGCCGTCATCACGAACTTTTATTTTTTTCGGATGATGAATACTAATTAAGTATAATACAATTTAATGTCTTGCAGAATATATTTTTTTAGTCCCAACAACAAAGCAATTAATAATCTTTGATAGATTTCGGGTTTATTTAAAGGTATTTCACAATTCCCGACCTACAAATATGAATGTAAGCCAGCGGAGCCGTTGTAATAAGAGTTTAGCGAAGTGAGATACAATCGCAATAGTGAAAACTAATATTCCCATTTAAAATAAAGTTGTTTTAAATAACATTTTCAGAAACAACCAACACCACGCATTGATTTTGTGGACAACTATTACCTACCAATGCATGATCGTTACACGGGCGCTGTCGTTTGCTTAGAGTTTAGCTCCGACGGAAAGTAAGTCGCCCAGATTTTGTACCTGGATAAAACCTTTGGATGAAACGAGTATTTTTTATGGTATTGGAATGCAAACAAGCAGACGGATTTCCTGATAGCAAGTAATTCACGCCGCCTAGAGACACCCAAGGTGGTAATGATTCGTTGCCAACCTGAAGCAGGGATGTTAGACGTCGAGCAAAAGTAAGTTAACCGGCTAGATAGATAGATGTAGAGCACCACCCACACGCTAGTAAGATGTTCTCAAAAATACGTTGGGCCTCGAGCAAAAGTAAGTTTACCGGCTACCTTATGCTCCGAAACGGAACATGTCAAGGTAAGCACTGTCGTTATGGCGGCAGGAATAGGTTAGGCAGGCAGGTAGGTACCAATCTGGGCGAATCACTGCGAAACTCTACCGCCTAGTCAGATGTCACAGCGTTAGTGCCGGTAAGCCTATGCTCGCCTTTTTCGAACTGCCTGACAGGAAGATCTATTCTGCAAAGAAGCCCTTACCAATACGGGGGGAATAATCATTTACATCGCCATCACAATGTACTATGAAAGTGTTAGGTCAAAGTGTTTATGGGCATGCCGATAGTGACCTTCACGGTGGATCCTGTTGCAATAAATAAATTAATAGCCTTGGACAAATTACACAAATTGAATCTAAATCTAGTAAGCAAATTATATAATATGCAAGCAAATTATGTGCTTGTGTAATGGGTGTTGCTCAACGATATTATAACATAGAAATACTTAAATAGATATCAGAATACATTTAATAAACACCCAGACCCGGTAATACAGACATCTAAATGTTCATTACACGAATAACCTGCCCCCGTAGGGACTCGAACCCGGGCCTCGCGGTTGGTCGCTGGAGTTAGAATGGTACTCTAACCCCTCGACCAACGAGGAGGTCAAATAGGCGGTTGCAAAGGCGTTTTCCCATTTATGATATTAACTTATTATAAAAACCATATTCCAGAAGAGGTACATTAACATATATCCAAACCCAAAAAAAAATTATTTATTGGAAAACTAGAAAAAACAAATTCTCTTTATGTTGCCCGACCCGGAAATCGAACCCGGGACCTCGTGAAGTCAAATACAACACCTGAACCACTAGACCACTAGATTATTTGTATACCAATATAATTAAATTATTTTTCTAGGTTTTTATATTCAAGTGGTATGGACGGCAACATTTTTTCCTACGCCATAAACTATGAAGAGCCACTGATACCCACGTCATATACTACTCCAACAGAAATACCTGTAAGAATTTTCTTCTACACTGACAAGCATGTGGATCGACGACTTTAAGTGGACAGCCTGGTAGGGGCGGATGATGAAAATGGGACATTGGATCTTATGGTGTTTGGGAAAGACCTACGTTCAGCAGCCGACTGCTGGATGTGTATATGTGTATTATATATATACACTTACCTTGTTCTAATATTGGTTTAAATATTAAGTGATAGGTATACAAGCACTCTAATCTATATTCATAATTGTTATAAGACATTAAGGTCAAACACCGCAAATAATACCAAAATAAGTTATAAGTATAATAATTCAGTGGAAAAACTGCAAATAATCTTACCATCAAACTATAAATTCATTAAGTACCACGTCGCATTTTGTTAATACTTTTTTCGAAAAAAGGAAATGATTCCGAAATGGTCCCACATAAATAGTTTTAAGTTATACTTTTGTTGACGACCTCATCGTTTATGAAGTCTTCAACATCAGCGAAAAACTATCCATTTTAAGTTTAACTCGTACACAACTAGTCGGAACATATAAAATTCACATGGGACCACCTGGGAATCATGATTTTACTTTCTATAGAGAATCATCAAAACCAAAAATATAGGCCGAGTAATCGCTTAAAAAACATTCAAAAAAACAGTCAAATTCCTTTTCCTTTCTTGTAGTCTGTTAAAAAGTAGTTTATGAAGCTGAAACTGCTTAAAACTTGAAACAAGGAGACTGCATTATATGAAATAAAAGTATCCTCACGACCCTGTCCCCAAAGCGGTCGGCAGAGGCACAACCAGGGCCCCACGACTAGCCGAAGATACTATTTTATATTTGATATACAAAGAACAGGATTATTTGTGGAATGCGGGCACCATTATTTGCATCTATTTTTGTAGTAAGTACCTTCGGCTAATCGTGGTTGTCCTAGTTGCACCGACCTAACGGAGATGAAGATGCTTTTTTATTTCTATACCTACGAGCAGAAAAAAACAGAATTCTGTGTTGTCAATCTGACGCTAGAATTATCTAATTAACCTTTTACATAAATAATTTTACCGGCTTACCTACCAATAGAAACACGAAGCTGACGACCACAGGAATAGATAGTGCAGTAGGTATCGCTTACTGTGAATCATTGCAAAACTTTAACACTTAGTCAAATCTTACAACAAAAGCCGAATTTATATCTAAAAAGGTGAATTTTGCGTAGGAAGTAAGCAAAAGTATCCTAAGAATCTAATTTACAGAGAGTAGAAAAACTACGTGAACCAAGCACCGTGGACGGAGAACTGATGTCCCACGAGCAACTGAAGCAGAAAGAGGAATACGACAAGATGATGGCAATAGCCAACGCACACAAACGACGCGTAAGGAACCAACTGGCAGAGCTGACTGCGGAATATAACAAACTGATTAAAGCGTTAGTAAATTATTTGATAAGTATATTTTATAGTAAGTGTGATAAAGTGAATGTAATCTTCTTGTTAGTATACTAAAAACTATTTGGGGACATGCTACGTAAGACTATGCTATGCATCAAATATGTTGATCTTGGTCTTTCGATTACTTATGCAGTACCAAAAACACTAATAAGTACCTATTAAAACACACAGTTGAGGTTGAGAATATTTTTGTGCTTGTATCTTTAATTATTTTTTTAAGAAAACTTTGAGTCTAAGACTCATCATTCCCTAATTTTTTTAACAGATTTATGTATCAGTAAAACATCTAAAGGGCAACAGTCACTGTTTATCATGGACTTAATGCGACACGCTGAAGTATTTGCCAATATGATACCGACGTCTTAAAAGTTTATTAATCCTGTTCTTTATAAATTTGATGCACTTTAAAACTCTCTAGATAAACCGAGTAAGGTGAGATCATTTCAAAACTTCACTGTTTCGTGAACATCCCCATAAACTGAAGGTGACCTCCAATAGTTAAGGGATTTTCTCTATGTTCTATGCGTTAAAATGTGGACTAATACTAGAGGTTAAACTCCTCTCCAAAAAATCATGTCATTTCCAAATATTACTGACACCCTCTGATGTAACAGCCTCTCTCTCATTTTGATTTCGTTAATTGACATTATAAGGCTCTCTGAGAGAGAGGCTTATTATTATTAGAGAGAGTCAGCAATATTTGGAAATGACACCAGTTCTTTATTATTAGTGTAATCTCCAGCAGTAGTCTATAGCTTCACAGTTTTATATTTAACAATGACATTTCATGTTCTCTATAACAGAAACAAACTTCTGCCTGTCTCCCAACAAATAGACGTAACGCTAGACCCAAGACCACTGGTAGTGCAAGAACAAGAACTAGCTGAGGCCAAAGCTCTTACGAAAAGGAAGTTGGCGCATCAATTGGAAGCCTCCGATCTAGCACTTTACAAGATGCACTCCCGCAACATTATACAACTTGATGTGTTTCCGTTCACCTTGAGAGCTATAAGGTAAGTTCTTCTGATACTTGAAAGTGATTCATGAATCTTTTTGATAATGATTGTTATGTTTATCTTCACAGATAGATAGAAGCCTAGCTAACATCGTTTGCTATTTGAAAACCATGATTGACACGATTCATACATTCTAGAAGCTACTTGGGTACGGTGGCCAAAAGTAGGGAACCGCGAGCGTACATTTGCAAGGGTATTAGAGGTAGGGCTGTCTGTAGATGTAGGATTTTTTAGGCAACCCATTTTTAACATATTTCCTGATATGCTAATTTTGCTATAAAACCGGTTTCATCCTATTATCAGCTTGGTGTAGGTCGACCTAACTTCGGATCTTAGACCATTATAGCAAATGACCATAAATGGAAGGAATTAGAGTACAAGACATAGAGCGAAGGCGGTAGAATTGACTTTGTTAATTTACGATAGAAACTAGTAAAGCGGAAATATTGTTGCGTCCCGGGAGTGCCCGGGAGCTCAAGAGACTAGCCAATTTTACCCGAATATCTGGGACATTCTGGGAGGGTTGGGAACCCTCTGTCTGAAAAGTCAATGTTGCATGCAATTTTATTCGTCAATCTCTGTTTAACTTTACGGTAGATAGGGTTAAATTTAGTTATAGTTTTTAAATGTTTTGGTAATAAATAATTAAACTGGTTGTAAATATAAATAATTGGCTTAAAAGTTAAAGCGTATGTAATTAAATAATATTTTTTTATAAATGTAAAAAAATATTTGCACACCAAAATATGGTAGAATATGTCGATATACTTAAAAATTTTCTAACATCTCATTTACACACGTCATATTCCGCAAAAAAATAATTTTCTTTCTTTCTTTCAAAAATAAGATTACTTACTGTGTAATTAATTGAATAACATTGTAAAACATGATTATGTTGAGAAAAAATAGGTAAACAAATAATAGTACAATAGATGTTTATTGCTACTGACATTATGAATTTTAATAATTCATAACAGTGAACATTAGAAATAGAGTAGTTAGGAACTGTGATTGTTAGAATGAAAAATTTAGAAATTTTCGGAGTTCCAATAATGGGTTTTGAAATTTTAAAGGAAATTTGGCACACCCACTGACTATCTAATATCTACTATGTGTAATATCAGTAAGGCGAGTTACAAAACTTATCCTAATAAAAAAAAAATGTTTGTCCTATATTGTGGTTAATACTACTTTTTATATTTTTTACATTTTACATTTTTTTTATTATATTATATTTTTTTCATATTTTATTTTATATTTTTTTTACATTTTTTAAAAAATGTTGGTTGGGATTGGAAATGTGCCAGGTTGGCGATAGGCTTGCCACCTATCACATTGTGGGACTTAGTGTCTTCGGCTAGTCGTGGGTGCCTTGGTTGTACCTCTGCCTACCTCTTCGGGGATATGGGCGTGAAGATACTTTTTTTTTACTTTTTATATTAGATATTATTAACGGATAACCCACTCATCAAGAAATATCTGAACAAAATGAATAAGTTTCTTCTAAATAAATTATTTGTTTGATCAGAGATCCAGAAGTAATGATTCGACCCCTGCGGCAGAAGAATCTATCGAAAGCATTTTATGATCAGTTGGCTGAAGTTCATGAAAAAATGGCTGAAGCGGCTTTAAGAGGAAGGTAAAATGCGTGTCATGCTGACGTAACTTTGGCCTTAAATACATAAATTAGTATAAAGCTTTATATTATTATAGTGATAAAAATGCTAGATTCTGGTGAATACATATTTTTGACCGCCTCATTGGCCTACGGGTCACCGACTAACCACGAGGTTCGGGTTTGATTATCGAGAGGAGCAGTCATTTGTATGATGAATATTTGATGCCTGCATTTCTAGGTTGGGGTGTGTTTATTCTGGTATATATTTAAGTATTTATTTCTATGTATTAGTATCGTCGCTAAAATTACAAAAAACAAACATGATATGAGTATTTTGGGATTAGATTCAATTTGTTTTATTTGGCCAAAGATATTTATTTATTTCAAATGTTGCTATTTTGGTTTTTTTTTGTACATATTTATTACGATTGGAAATAGTGTCTCAATAATTTTAATTATAAATCACAAATTTTCATGCTATCTAAAGGAATTTAAACTTATTGGAATTAGCAAGATCTGTTCAAGAAGAGTAAGTATTGAACTTTTTTCTAATGGATGTTACTTAAAAATTGAAAAAGTGCAAATACTAGTTTCCTTATCTAGAGCCCTAGACTGTATTACGACATGACCATAAATAAGTATGAATATGTATAATGAATTAAGTAATTAGCACCAGCAATGTAATGTAGGCTAGGCAATACCAATATTTTTATGTGAGACATCAGCGAACAAGCACACGGCTCTCCTTATGGTAAGAGATAATCGTGGTCTATAGACACCACAGACGTTACAGGTGCGTCGCTGTCCTGTTGTCGGGATGTTGGGCCTATCGTCCAAGTCGACTGACTACCCTACCCTTCGAGGCGGAATATGACAGAGTCATTATGGCTACCGGAATAGGCGAGGTAGAGGATCTCTACCTTGCCAAGTAGCTGCACAGCCCTCTACTACCAGTGAAAATATGTATCTCGTTAGATTACCTCAATGGCAATTTTTAGAATTATCACCGAGTACTAAATATATATACATGTGTATGTACATACATATCTTCTCGCCAAGACCCATACGAAATAAGCAGAGTATCGCATGCCAAACCATGGCTTTCGCCACATTCATACGTACACGTTACATACGTACGTACATATCTTCACGCCAATTGCCTTACAGAATAGGCAGAGATTATTGAGTCTCACACTTAAGATTAGTCTCAAACCTCACGATTCTTGGAGACCTGCCTGGCTTTCTCCACATTCATTCCCCTTTTCATACAAACACGTCAGTTTCGGACACTCTTGACACCACCCTCGAATAGCACCCGAGCGATTTGATCGTGAAATATTAACCTTGGTCTCCTCGGGTACCTACATCCATCCACATTCGCATGGTATATCTGCTTTGTCAATCTTTCATCTGTCATTCTTTTCACATGACGGAACCAGCAGAGCATGCCCTTTCGCATTTTAACACCAACACTTTCTTTCAATCCCAATTTCAGTCACATACTCTTTAAAACTTACGCTCAGGACTGTCAAGTTTTAGTTCAAAACGTTATCAACTTATAGTAGAATGTGTTATCGTCAATTATATCGGAATTTGTAATTTATTTGGACTTAGACGAACCGAGTCCACAACACGAAAAGTGGCAGCCAGAAAATCTTCATGGGGACCTCCACGGGTAGCCTCATTCCTGCTGGGCTTGCCGCCGAAACCACCTCATCCCTTGAAGAAGGCACTGCGAAACTATTACCAACGGTTAAACCGACACCACGTACAATTTGTCGAGGTTTATATTATTTATTAATTTGTTGATGTAACAATCAACTTTTGACACAATCGGGATTTTGACAGGTTCCAGAATTTTTTTTTAAAAGATTCTTACCATTCCTCCCAAAAAAAACCTCCATTATCATTCCTCCTAAAAACGCTATTAGTCCTAAGAAAACTCAGTGGTCTAGTAATTCGATGTTGTCGTTAATTACATAAAGTCCCTGGTTCGATTCCCAGGGTCTAGCAACTAAAAGTGTGTTTTTCGATTTTCTAATAGTAAAACGTTGCTCGGAATTTGTTGCCTGATTGGGAATAGGTTCGGTATTTATCACATTGTGAGACTAAGTGGTACCTTCGGCTAATTGTAGAAGCTCTGGTTGTGCCTCTGTCTACCTTCCTTGTAGATATACTTATATATATATATTTTATTTACTTTCTATTATATACCTTCCTTGTTTTCGGAGTTTAATATTACCCTGTTTAATTTATTTATTTTAACCGTTTGCTATCTGTGGTGCTATTTCTGTACACTGTTTCACTGACTCTCTACCTAACACCTAAAAAATTAATTTTAATTTGGGATCCTAAGGATTTAACTGAAGTTTACTTTGCAAGTGTTTGTAAGACGTTACATCTCACAATGCTTAACCACGGTTGCCTTTTACGTGTACATTTTATTTTAAGCCGTGGTTCAAAATAGGCACTCAAATTTAAGTACTTAAAACAAAAAATATTTACATACGCTAAGTTACTCAAGAATTAAACTGTGAGAAGTCTTTTACTTTGCAGCTTACATAGATTCAAGGGGCATACCTCTTCAAGAGTCTTATGTCATAACCAGTAGTAAAAACCATATCTGACGTCACGTCGTGATAATGAATTAATTTTACTGTAGGCACATATGTATTATTACAACTTATTCTGTGCTGTAACCAATTATAAACACTAGTGGTCGCCCATTGGTTGAAATTTGACCATAATACATTTTAATATCTTGTTGATAAGAACGCCATCTTCATTTCTCAAGGCCAACTACTTTGTTTCCAAACTTTGTGTTTGTCAAGTGCATGGTAGTACGTGTAATGTTTTATTTTTTGAATTAATGCACTTTATAAACATTGTCATTAAAAAATATTAGCATTTTGCACTTCTCTTACTTAAACTTTTAAGTGTGCGAAATTTCATACTCCTCCGTCAGCGCAATTTTTGTAAAAAGGGGTCCAAAGTTTTTGCTTCACGTATTAATATATAGATAATATTTGACACTTGTTCAAATAAATATTAAAAGAACTGGCAACATGTACGTAAATTGAGATAAACTAAACTACTGACCGGATTGTAATTTGGTGCATCTTGAAACATAGAAAAATTTTTGTTCCCATATCTTAATGTGTCCTAGTTAGAGAATTTGTAAGCCCTTATACGCAGGTGAAAAATATTTCATATTTTATTATTTCAATAGTCAAATGGCCAACAATCAAATAAGAGTTGAATTGGGTCGAAAGATAAATTGTCTTATAAGGCCTATAACGTCACTTTTAGATTACACTCATGTCGTAAATAATAATTAATCTCGGGTTATATTAATTATTGTAATCAATCCAAGCATATGTTCTGTGGTAGTGGCAAGAGCACCTGGCCCGCAAGCCGGACCCGAACGCGTTGCCCCCGGGGGCGGCGGAGGCGTTCAAAGAGGCCGAGCGGAGCATC
>NJDC01001021.1:183016-243916 GCA_002245475.1 Calephelis virginiensis
GATTACAAAACAACATGCTCAAAAATGCTATAAAACATTCTAAAACTATTTAAAAACATCATTTTCTACGTTAAAATAATCATATTAACCAAAACAGAGTATATAGGCTCATAATTATATACAAAACATTGTTATTTACTTAAAATAAATTCAATGAAATATCAATATTTACTTAGACTCAAAAATGTCCGTAAGGTACCAACGCGTGCCATCCTTCGGATTGGGTCACTCCCGCCGATACCGTCTAGTAGTCTATGGTTGTATGCTGCACTGTCTTTGGTCGTCGTGCACAAATTGATTATTAATATCGTTCACACACAAGGTCCCCGTCATGGTCATTTCTCGTACTTTACTGCCTTTATGGGCTATTACATCCCTATCATCATAATTATTGACCCCAGCCGGAAAAAGAAGAGTGTTATAAAATTGACGTGTCTGTATGTGTTTTTATAATTCCTAAAGGTGTAGACCGATTTCGGCGCAGATTTTTGTTTAAAAGCTGAAATGGAGATGGTTCTTAGCTATATTACGTCAAGATTTTTATTCTAATAAATGCAAATGTATATTTAAAGTTATTATATTCCCTAATGCATCTGATCTCACTTAAGCACTTTCTACAAAACATAATTCTCAACATCTGTTACAAAATCATAGCCATCTTAATGTTAAATATTAATGTTATATAATATATACATTTTGAATACTATACCATGATCTTATTCTAGGTTCAAGGAGTTCAGGACATGATAACAGATTGTCAACAGCGTATTGAAGAACATAAAGCAGAGATGGAAAGGCTTGAAGAAGAATGTCAAGACCTGCAAAGACAGTTCAAAAAGCTAGTACAAGATAATAAGTTCGCAGACTTCTTACGTAGAATATTTAAAAAGAAATATCGCCCACCTCGCGTACGTGATGATGACGGTATTCAGCTTTTTAATAATAATTCATCAGCTTTGCTGAAACGTTCGAATAACCATTTATTTTGACAAAATGCTCGTTAAACTAACTAATTTTAAAGTGATTTGTACTGATTTGTAATCTGGATCTTCTTTGACAAGGTGTTATTTTTTATTCCATCTTTTTTTCATACAAGAGGAGGCAAACGTGCAAGTGGGTCACTTGATGAAAAGTGATCATCACCGTCTACGGACATCTACAACATCAGGAGTATCACAGATGCGTTGTCGACTTTTAAGGAATGAGTACGCCCTTTTCTTGAAGGATCCTAAGTCATAATCGTCTGGGAATACCGCACTCGGTAACTGATTCGACAAAGGTGTTATGCGGGGTAAAAAATGTATTCGGAATCGCACAGTTGTAGATCGCCACGCATCAAACTGATGGGCATGATACTTTAAGCTCTGACGCGATGTCCCAAGGTGAAAATCTAACTAACAACGCTGTTATTAATTTACGATCCAAGTAATTTATATCAGTAAAATTGCAAAAACCGATTTTGATTTCAATAAGTAAATCATCTACTTGCTTTCTTGCGTTTTTTTTATTTTTTGGGGATAAGTGGAACCACCTTAAAAGTACACTCATTCAAATAAAAAAAAGATTTCTGAAATAGATTCGGAAATGACGGGAAAATCAATTAATAATATAAGTGTCCTTTTGAAGTCGGTTAAAAAATGGCGACTTGCTGCGATGCGACAAACGCAAAGAACTTTTGTTGAACAAACTGAGATTATAGTGATTAGTAATTGTGATATATGGGAAGTATCGTTAATAGTAATAACCTCATGACGGACCTGAGTACTAAGAACAATGTCGTGATTAGCCTATCAGAAGGATATTATATTACGTACAAAAATTAATATTCCTCAGAATCTTCGGAATCGGAATCGTCATCTTCATCCAGTGAAGAAGAAGATGAGGGCAGCTTAGACAGCCGAGACATAGGCCCAATCCGACTCGATCCTAATATATGCCCTGAAGGATGTGAAGTCGATATTTATAACAAAACCTATGAGCTACGAGATATCAGGTAAATTTTCACTAAAGATACTAATGAAGATAAATTAATACCAAAAACATATTACATAAAATAATATTGAAGTATTAAAGTCCCTAATTTTAAGGTTTTCCCGTTTTTTTCTTTTTTAGACACAAACATGAGCAAAACATAATTGAACAAGGACGGTTTATAGAACAACTAAAAAAAGACATCGAAGCTCATAATAAAGTTAAACGCAAATTCGCCATCCAACTCGACCAGAAAAAGGACGAACTTCGGGAATTTATGGTATCTAAAAATGTTTAATAGTGTTCAGTATAAATAGTCAGACACCGTTGCAACTAACCTATAATTTAATCATACTCACCATAGTTATAATGACCAGATGCACTGACCACGATAAAGGCTTTATGATGCCAAAATGTGCACAAAATGATTATCAGAAAATAATGTATCTGTATTTCCCGGGTCGGCCAACAGAAACAAAATTGGATTTTTCCAATTTTCTAAAAAAAAATGTTGGTCGGGATTGGAAATGTGCCCGGTTGGCGATAGGCTTGCCACCTATCACATTGTGGGACTTAGTGTCTTCGGCTAGTCGTGGGTGCCTTGGTTGTACCTCTGCCTACCTCTTCGGGGATATGGGCGTGAAGATACTTTACTTTTTGTATTTTCCTTCGCCAAATCTCACATTTCCATAAATTGATAGCTTAGCTTACAACGTCGTAGGCAACGTTATTTTTATATCTGTTCATGATGTTACCAATGCTTTTTCCTATCACGAGGACCTGATTGTTTAATCGCTATTTTATCTGGTGCATAAACTGAGTGTTTTGTCATAAAACTGTCAAGAATGTATTACCCGACTATTAAGAATGTATTATTAAAGGCTTACCACTACGTTATTTAAAATTACTATATACTTTAGATCATTGCTTTTATTAGGATGTGTAATATGATTATTTTAGTATGAGATGGAATGTATTGTTTTCAGATGGAAAAACAAAGTTGTATGAACGAAGTTGATCAAGTTGTTATACTAAGATACGACCAAATCCGAGCCTCCGCTTTGAAGGGGTGTACTGGACCTGAAGGCCTTTCGCAAACCATTGTGTTTTCTGAGGCAATGCTTTCCAAGTTACGCCACAGAGTTTTGGAGCTACAAGAAGAAATAAAACAACAGAAACAACGTCAGAAGTAAAGAACTTAAAAGTGTTTTTTTTTTCTTTGCAAAAAACAAATTTATTCATTGTCAGGTCGGGGGACATCGCATTGCATTGCAAAGCACATTGAGGCGGGCCGGGCCGCATTGCATCGGCGGATTTTTTTACTCACAGCTAAATACTAGGGCAAAAAATAGAGTGGCGACTCAACGTTAAAATGTTCGAGTATGGAATGTGGCGCCTCTAGTAGTTGTCATACGAAACTTTAGCTTTAAAATGCCTTTTTAGTGCTCTATTCTTAAAAGTGATATCGTGATCTTTGGTCACCGTAGGCCGCATCGGGGAACGCGCGCGGGGTGCCTCGCGGAAATCCGCGCCAATTCTCTCCGATACCGTGGGCGTTGCTCCATACAAAATGTGTGCAACCGTCCTAATGAGTAATGGGCACTATCCTTAACACAACTGCTTTTTAATAAATGTTGACGATCTCTTCAATTGCTGCTTGCAATCATTGTCTTTAAGCTCATCCGGATTGATACCAAAGTCTTTTATTACCGCCATTATGAAAATACATTCTTACGCATTAGTCACACGACGATTTTTTTATTAAATCACCACCATTTTTAGTAAATTCTTAGCAAAAAACATGTAAGCAGCTTTCTTTGAACTCTGATTTAGAACGTTAGAAAAAATGGAAATTCGTTTAAATTTGGCACGTTTGTTAATATAATTGAACGTATAGGATAAACCGAACCCACCTGTTCCGGATGAACGTGGACATGCGCGCCATGGAAGCGCGCGCCGCGGAGCTGAGCGCACAGATGCGGGACGTGCTGACGCGCAAGCTGGGCAAGCCGCGGCGGGTGGACCGCACGCTGGACGAGCTGCTCCGCCAGCTGGCGCGCCGACACAAGTTCTCCGCCACGCTCGCCGCGCTGCCCAACCTTCACGCACAGCTGAGGACTTGGCGAGTCAGTGAATCTGTACTTCTTTAACACCCGATGGTAAAAAAGAGGAGTTGTAAGTTAGACGCATCTGAGTGTATGTCTGTCTGTTTTAGGCAAAGGTTACGAATTCTGAACGGAAATGCCAATTTCTTTGCGGATTTTTTCGTTTGAAAGCTGACGTGATCAAGACAGTTCTACAGTACACGTAGGTTGTGACGGGTGCTATTGAACATTTTTAAATTTAGGATTATTGTTATAAAATTGTGCATAGACAGACGACACCTTTACCTATACGCCATAAATACCATAGAAATGTCGCTATCTTCGGTCTTATTAGACTTGTAAACACAAATTTACTTATCGGCTACCCACCATCCACTATGGAACTCAACAGTGGCGAGTATTAACTACGGCGCTAAGAATAAGAGCTAGAAAATCGTTAATATCAAATTGTTCATACAAAATGCACTTGTGATATCTATCATACCATACTGAACCACATATTATGATAATTGACCCATTATCACATCCATATTTGCAATATATGCTAGAACACATCAAACAACTAACTAACCGCCACGGTTGCTACGCTGCGGAACCTAAATGAGCTAGGGATATGTAGAAGTTGAATAAAAGCGTGTGGTATTATTAACTGTATGAAACCAAAAACCATCGACCATACATCCCAATAGACGCCGCATATAAGGCAACACGGTTCAGTCAACACATAAATGTAATTGTTCTAATGAAGCTACATTTTTACAATTACCTACTTAAAAAGATATGAACAGTATCGACCAGGTTTTTGTCCTGTAAACATTGTAGCGTTATTTTTAAAAAATAAAAAAATAGATATGAAATGACGGTTTGTTCAATTAAATTGTAGGTACGGTAAAGACAGTCGCACTTCAAATTACCGAAAAGATGGTATATCTTTCCGTAGGTTAACTAAAAATAATAACATTCATAATTACATTTTGAATTATTTGATGTTTATCGGAGTTCATCATATACTGGTCAGTCATTGTTAGATGCGTGTTTAAATCCCTTTCTTACACATGTGATTTTTAAGCTATCACTTTCGTTTGCATACAGCTAGTGATGGACTAATGTGCAAATCTATTTTATCGATATTTTTATTAATTTATCCCGAATAGGATACCGGTCTTATACCGGTATTGTATGTAGGTATTTATGTATATTATCGATAAATTTATGGCAAATCTCTAAATGGCAACAGATAACCATGGCCTATAGACACCGTTGATCTTACAGGTGCGTTGTCCTATGGTCGGAATGTAAGGCCTATTGTGCAAATCTACTAGCTTCCCTACCCTCCAAATCGGAATATGACACTGTCATTATAGCGGCAGGAATGGGTAAGGCTGTGGATAACTAACCAGGGAAGTTGCTGCACACCACTGTATTACCAGTGATCTTACTGACAATTACCTGTTTTTCCTGTGCTCGCCTCTTACGAGTTGCCTGGTAAAGGGGCAGGTGATCTATTTTAGTCAGTGGACCCGGACTAACACGATGGAAAACAGAACTTCTGCGGTAGAGGGCTCTTTATTTGTCATTGAATAACTCATAAATAGTTGAGCCGATTTTGTTGAACTCTTTTAAGTGCATTAGGTGGTTATCTGGGTGTTCTAAATTCAAGACTGGTTTCGATAGGCTATGTTGGGGTCAGTATGTCAAAAAACTTTCAAAAGGCTGGGACAATTTTAAAACTAAGTTGTTTACAGTATTTTAACGATATTCTGTAGTTCAGGTGGGTATTACTCGAATGAATAAAAACAATTCAATTTGATATATATGTCTTTTATATCAGGTATCCACAAGATCATAAAATGAAAAAAAATCTAATTTGGATTGGTTTTCGAATTCCAAATTCCAAATACAGTAAATTACATCTCAACATTTAACTTACAACATACAATTTTGAAATTACATCTTAACTTACCCCACTGTTGCTTCACGACAATGCTAAACCACATACTGCACAACAGACGGCTTCTAAATTAGAAGAGCATTAATTGGAATTTAAAAAACATGCACCTGAACCTAACTTCAACAGATTATTATTTTTTTCAAAAAATTCAATTTCGATGGGGCAGTCCAAACCACGTCCAAAGATTTTATTGATTCCCGTTCGAATCCGTCCCGTTTTTTAGTAGAGGGATCAATCAATTACCTATGAGATGGCAAATGTGAATAGGAAGCAATGGTTCAAACTTTGATTAAGTAAATATATTACATTAAAAATATTCGACTTATGTTTCTCCCCTACAAAACGTCAATTACAGGTGTAAGGACCTAATGTATTCAAGTACGGATATTACTCTCAACCGCAAAAATGTGTAACCTTGACACGTTGAGTTGCATAGGTGCGATGTGACGTGCAATAACAAAATGCGATATAATCCGTTACAATGTCGTACTTCATAAAATAAAAGGCATATCGATAAAATATATTGTTCCTATTAAATATGTCTCGTCCCTAATCTTACATATCTGTTTATGAATATGACGTGTTGTCATTGCAAGGGCCAATAAGAAAGCAGTTCCTCACTTCCCCGCACCTCAGCTATTTGCCAGAATTGTTTCAAAGCAAAATTATAAATAATATGCGTCTATTGGGATATATGGTCGATGCCAAAAACACAAGTAATAATAAAAGTACAGAATAGCCGACCAACTTAATTTTGTGACACACTGACTGCAGCGCTTACCAAATTTTGTTTACAAATTACTCGGAACCCATTGAAATACTTAAACTTCAACCGATCAGTCAGTAGAATAATCGCCTGTGGTATAGCAATCCGGTATTGAACTTGACTTCATAAGTGTTTGATCTCTAGGATGGGCAACAAAAGAAAATGTATTTTTCAAATATTCTAATATAATCAGATTGTCCGGCTGGCAAAAGGCTTGCCACCTAACTCTTTGTGGGACGTACTGTCTTCGGCTATTTGTAAGTGTCCTAGTTGTGCTTCTATCTACTTCTTCGGGGACACGGAAGTGAAGATATTTTTTTGTATATTAAGATATTTTTATTTTTTTCTAAACAGGACCGATATAGTGAACTAGAGAAAAAGTATCTCGCCGTGATGAACAAATATTCGGATCGTCTCCGTCTCGCGGCTGCGCTACAAGCTGAAGTCTGTCCGCGTCAGGTAAGAATCTACAATATTCCGCTAACGGGAGGCTTTTGGCTAGACTTTTACTGTCAGTTTTTTGGAAAAGTTTTATTTAGTTTTTTTAACTATCATCTTTTTTTTGTGATATAGGAAACAAGCAGACGGATTTTCTGAGGGAAAGAAATTCACGCCGCCTAGAGACACCAAAGGCGCGTTGCCAACCTGAGGTCAGGATGTTAGGCCTCGAGCAAAAGTAAGTTTACCGGCTAACTTATCCTCCGAACCGGAACACGTCATAACGTTATGGCGGTAGGAATAGGTAAAGCTGTAGTACCAATCCGGGCGAGTAGCTGCTAAACTCTACCATCTAGTCGGATGTCACGGTAAGCCTATGCTCGCCTTTTACGAGCTGCCTGGCAAGGAAGGCAGATGGTCTATTCTGCAAAGGAGCCCGGACCAAACACGGGGAAACAATGAAAGTGTTGTCAAAAAAACAGTTTTGCGCTGTCATACAGTATTAGTGATCTTTTATTTCATCCGTAAGTCATTCTTGGTAATAAACAATTTTCAGCACATATTTTAAAAGAAACACCTCGGTTTGCGTCTACATTTATTTGTTCGCAGTAAGCTCAAAAATTTTCCAACGGATTTTCATGCGGTTTTCACCAATAGATAGAGTGATTCCTGTCGCAGATTTTCTATTATATTTCACCAAGTGCATAGTTCACATTTAATAAAAGTGCTATAAGCAAGTACAGTACCCGAGCAAAGCCAAGCGGGGTTGCTAGTTGTAAATATTGTTATATTTTATGCTTTATTCACTTCAATATGTCATTGATGATGTTTTTAAAGATGCCAAAAGATCCAGAAGTGATGGTTGGTGGCTATCAACCAGAACAATATCAGCGAGATGTGGTGCGCCTGCGGATTATTCGGTCCCAACAAATTCAGCAAATTAAGGTACTTCATAACTAATGGAAATATTTCATATTGACAAATTTTCTAAACTCTTTATGTGATAACACAATGAAAAAAGGCTCTCGTGAATCTTGATGGTAAAATACAACCATGACCTATACACAACACAGATGTTGTAGGTGCGTCGCTATACTATGGTCCAGATGCTATGCCTAATGTGAAGTATACCGACTACCCTATCCTCCTTACGGGAACAAGACACTGTCAACATGGCGGCAGCAATAATAAAGTAAGGTACAGTAAGGCAATGACCTATTTAACCTATGTTCGCCTCTTACGAGGTGCCAGGTAGGAAGGCAGATGGTACACAGAGGACCCGGACCAACTCGAGGATTCTTATTTCGATTCTAAAAAAATAATCAAAATGTACTCAAAATAATTCCGTTAACGCCATAGACTTGACCAATTATTATTGATATTCAAGTCATTTACACCTTCGTGGTCATAAGCAGGACTTAACTGCCATTCACATTTCACTTTAAGCATTACTTGAGCTTTCTACAGCTACACTAATGTTATGAAGAGGAAACAGTGTACTGTTTGCTTGCATTAAAGAGGCTCCAAAACTGCTGCACCGATTTGAAAAATTCTTGTAACATTAAAGCCGATATTACCCCTCACCAACATGGGCTACATTATTTCTATCAACAGTTAGAAATTTGTCCACTAGTTAGAAACCGGAACGAGCTGCTAGTAATCTATAATTTTAATTCACTTCAGTAAATATCGTATTTTGAAGCTCCTGGATCTTCTTTGTTAGATACATTAGCGGGGCTTCAGCTACAATAGATTCTTTAAATTAAACTATGTTTAAGGCGTTGGAAGAAGAAATTCACGGGCTGCGTTTAAAGCCATTGTCGGACTTGGTGCGGCCAGTGGTAGAGAGCCCCCCAGAATACGATGATTCGCAGATATATCTCTACATGTTGCCACCTTCAGGAAGACAAATGCGGAAGAAGTATTTCCCTATGTAAGTGTAATCATTAAATTTGACTATATTTGCTCGAGGCGAAATTGTTTGCTTTTTTTATGGGATAAGACGGCAAAAAAGCACAAGGGCAGACGAGCATATAAAACACTTGTGGTGTCTATTAATTTGTTTTTCCTGATCCGCTCGAACCCAACCTTGCACATTGCCCATTGATGGTAAGAGAGAACCCTGGTCTAAACACGCTTTACTCCTGTAACATAGCAGATTATTTTTTATGTTGCGAAGGTAATGGATATTACGGTATAAATATGAGTATTCCTCGTAGCACACCACTGGGTTCCCAAACCCGCATAGTGCACGACGTGAACGTGATGAAGCTGTTGTACGACTGCCTGGACGCGATGCGTGTGACGCGCGACGACGCCGCCGCCCTGCTGCGGAACCTCAACCAGGACCTGCCCGCCGTCATTGCGGGGTACCTCACATGTGCACTATTCACACCCCTACACAAAACCGGAATCGCCCAACAGCTCTGTCTCATACTACATACACTACACCTGCATGTAACACCGTCCGATGGACCCCTAACACACGGTCAATGCTATCACACAACAACAACGCTGTCATCACTGAGAATCTTACACCCGCACTATATACACAACACCGTCAATCTTTTGTATCACACGCCCGATCCCTACACTGCACACTAACATTTCACACGCTGATAAGGATTCATTTCTCCATTATAAACCCTTTTCATTACACGGAGTTCTCAATATATTAAGATGACCATGTAATATACCTTCAGTGCCCTGCATTGTCACTGTTTAGTAAGATATAACAGAGGATACAACTCTTAATGTGCTGAGTGTACAAGAGACACTGCACAACCTCAAAAATGTATAGGTCTGTCTCAGATTTTCAAAACTTGCAATTAAGGACATGTCTAACTTAGACACACAGCACGGACGGCAGCAGTTTGGGGATGAGTCGTTTACCAGACGTTTACTCTCAACTGCTATGTAATAAACATAGTAAGTGACCACTGATCACTATGTATATGACTATGATCAAGAATCTAATACTAAAGCTTCTGACAAAACTTACCTTGACACGAATTAGGAGCGACTACCTCTAAATGCTCCCGCTTCACTTTCGCTTTTGACGCGAAGGTTTATTAGGTTCATAGGGCGAAGCCTCAGTTTTGAAGCAGTTTTCTATGACATTCTTCAGTAGCATAGAGTGGAATATTGGTGGTGATTCTGCTGTTTACAAACTAAACTCATTTTTAATTGCATGCTATATTTTTCAAATGAATCAAAAACAAAAGAGATGGAACTTTTTGACATGTCAGACTAGTCCGGACATGTCAAATTGTAATGTTTTTAATCAAAGTCTTCCGAGTGGTAGAAAGTTGAAAGAAGAGAGCGACTACTTATAATTAGTTAAATAAGTGCGCAACAAAATTACTACCATTGTTTGTTTTGTAGGACTAAATCCCGTTATGAGGTTGTAGATACCTTGGTCAGCAAGTGGTTGGTAAAGTACGGTGGCGACCCCAAGACGTATAAGAAACAAACGCGCGCATTCGATGCTCTTGCAGCTCTTGCTGACAGACTTTTAAGGGAACATGTGAGTACCTTAGTGGTATATAGTCTAGACCTTAATTATAAAGCAGTACCTAAATAAATACTTCGTGTGTAAATCAGCTAAGTAGGCAGGATAACCGTGGTGGTGGTATGTCTTAGTCTAGTTGCTGAGGTGTGCTTGAGTCGGTATCCTATATCTAAATATTATTGTGGACTTTAGCAGCTATAATAATTGTGGAGGTATTTGATTATTCGATACTCAGTCGTAGTCACAAATGAAATTAAAGGCTACTCCTGTAAAATACTGGAGTGTATACATATTTAATATGACGGCAATCTCAATAAATCGTACTGACGACGTTTTCGTCATGCATTTTTTTATGTAAGAGGTCAGTGAACAAGCATACGGCTCTCCTGATTGTAAGAGAATATTGTTGTCTATAGACACCATAAGTGTTACTAGAGCGTCTTTGTCCTGAGGCTAGGATGGAAGGCATTTTGTGCAAGTCAAGTTTGCTCTCCAGACCGAAACGTGAAAGAAAAAATTAATGGCAGTAATAGGTAGGCGGGCTGCCCAGCTCTCGACCACCAATGGTCTTGTTGGTGGCCTCTTACGAGTTGCCTGGCAGAGATGATCAAATTTACTCAGCGACCACAGACCAGCACGGGTTAATATAGTTTTGACCGTAGAAACTACCTAAGAGTTAGTAACACTTTGGCCATATCGATTGATATATTGTGGATCTCGTGGCTTTGAATCGTAACAGCTTTGATTGTCGCCTGCAAAGGACGTAGCAGCTTGTTGCTATCCAAAACGAGAATCTTTTATATTTCGACCTGTTACAGTAATTGGTTGTTATATTTTTCTTCTCTGAGTTTCCTAGATTTTATTAGCTTTTATATGCAGTATGCTGACAGGGTCGACATGTTATGTTAGGTGCTAGTACATCAATAAGACAATGAATGATGACAGACTTACCGTTTAATATGCTAACAAATCTTAATATTGATCCATGCTGCCACACAGTCTGTGCACAAACTATTATTTAGCTAAAACTATGATTAAACATCACCACAACTTATAGATGGAAGCCATGGAAGGTCCGGACAACCAAACACACGACTTAATGTGCACTGTTGAAAAGGCGCTCAAAGATGTATCAGAAGAAAGGGGCGAGAACGGGGAAGAGAGACAACTCATGCACCAGCGTTTGGGACCGGCTCTAGCTGCTTTGCTGCACACCGTCGAAATTGAGAATATTGGTAAGGACAAGTTAAGTTACTAGATCCTATGTGCAAATAGGTTTTCTCAAAAAAGCTGATTATGAACAGATGATACAAAGAAGCGATATAATTTATTATATTTTCCCCGTGTTGGTCTGGGCTCCTTTGCAGAATAGACCATCTGCCTTCCTGCCAGGCAGCTCGTAAAAGGCGAGCATAGGCTTATCGTCACTAACACCGTGACATCTGACCAGGTGGTAGAGTACTACAGCTTTACCTATTCCTGCCGCCATAACCTCATGACGTGTTCCGGTTCGGAGGGTAAGGTAGTCGGTAAACTTACTTTTGCTCGAGGCCTAGCATCCCGGCCCCAGGTTGGCAACGCACCATTACCACCTTTGGTGTCTCTAGGCGACGTGAATTCCTTACCATCAGAAAATCCGTCTGCTTGTTTGCCTTCCAATATCATAAAAAATAGGAAAGCGGACCTTTGCCGCCTTACTGCAAAAAAAAATACTAGTTAAACACATGTTTTACTAAATTTACTTCTCAATCAATAACATTCTGCCACGTTATGTTATTTGCTTGCATACATGTGCAGCATGTTATTGGTTGGATATCAATTTTAGACAGTGTTTGGTTAAACAGGCGTCTCAATTTTTGTAGTAAAGCAGTTGGTATCCCCTTGACAAGAGCAATGAGGTTTATCGCTAAGATGACGATAATGACACCCTGTGTAGTTAATGCTACACAAATCTTACCCTCACATTAGAATTGAACATTTTCATATGAATCATTTACTGCTAAAATCGCGCTCTTGCTCTTTTTGCGTTGTAAAAGCTTCCATACGAATCATTTGAGTAATCGAAATAATAATTAAGTGCAGTAAAACTGCAAAAATCAACTCCAACTATTTCATTGGGTACTACGTGGCGATTTGATATCTTTTTTTTGAAATCGAAATGGTCCCTCATAAATTTTATCAAAATCCTAGTAGTTATTAGTTACACTTGATTGTGCGTACATCTTTCACTTTTGAACCTCATTATTGAGGAGGTCGTCGAGATAAGTGAAAAATTAAATAATGTAACTCAAAAACCATCTGTCGGATTATGATGAAATCAATGTGAGACCACCTTGGAATCATGAGCAATCTTTTTAAAAAAGGAACATAAAAAACAGGTTGTTTATTGATAGAGTAACCGCGTAACAAACACAGCAAAAAAATTAAACATACAGTCGAATTGGTAGCCTCCTCTTTTTTTAGAGTCGGTTAAAAAGTAGCGTATGGTCTTCACTCGAACTTAAGGAAATAACTATTTGAGTTATTTTATCTTGATCAGTTAAGGTAGGTACTGATGCATGATAGGTATTTCTCAGAAATTGACAATTAGGTCGGTACCTACTAATTTTGGATGAATGCAGTGGGAATATCAGATATGGTATAAATATAAAATATTCGTACTTTCAGCAACGGATGAAGCTATGACGTCTCTGGTGAACTCCTTAATAGAACCGGATTGTCCTATCACGGCGGAGTCTGTTGACAGAATTGAAATCTTCGACGTCGTACAAGATATCAAAGGTATTCATTTTGTACAATTATATTTATTACTTAATTATATATATTTTGATGTTAAAAAAAGCATGAAAGTGGGATAAATGCGGTCTAAATGAATGCTCTACGGAAAATATGTTAAATTACGCTCACTGACTGCATTCGCAACTGTGAGATCCGAGAAAGAGTGGGATTGAAAGAAAGTGTTGGTGGAAAAATAAGATAGGGCAAGCTTCAACTCGAGCATAAAAAAAAAGAATGGCAGCTGAGAAATCATGACGTTTGGCACTCAATACTCTGCCTACGTCCACGTCGTAAGAAACTTTGTTAAGTTGAATTGAAATTTTATAATAATGAAAGGCAATCAGACGGATGTGATGTAATTCACACCATACACCACACCAAAAATGTTAAGTGATATGGCAATCCGATGCTGGCATTTATTTAAATAAACTTTTTTATGGTACTGGAAGGCAGACAAGCAGACGGATTTTCTGATGTTAAGAAATTCACATCGCCTAGTCACCAAAAGTGGCAATGGTGGGTTACCAACCTTAGGCCTCGAGTAAAAGTGAGTTTATCGGTTACCTTATCCTCCGAACCGGAACACGTCAACTGCAAGCACTGACGTTATGACGGGAGTAACGCGATTTAAAGAATACGTTTTCTTCACATGGACCTAACATCGTATTGGTATTTCTTGTGCAGACTACGTTTTGAATCTTGGCCGGTCGTTATTTTGTCCGTTTTTTGCTAAACAATTATTCTAAATTTATAAACAGTTTTTGGCAAGGCTGTTTTTTGTTTTTACTACTATTACCTAGTGAAAATGCCAACATGATGATAAGTTTCTATAAATTTTAAAGAAAGAAAAAAAATGGCCCCATATATGATTTGATCCAGTACATTTCCGTTTTAAGCCGACGAATGCTCTACCCATTAAAGCTACTGAGGATTCAAGTCCTGTAACGAATTTTTTTATTCCTTTCTTTACCGTTTTACAAGCAAAGGGCAAATTAAAATACAATTGTGATAAGTTACTTAATTGTTATATATTTCATATGTCTTGTAGATTGTGGCGTGGGCCTCCCGGAAGAAAACTTGGTAAACTTAGTTCAACTTGCAATAGACTGTCTGCGCGCTCAAGTTGTCGAACCTTTGGAAAAAGAAAACTTGGAATCTGAAGTCAATAAAGCTTTACGTGTTAATTTAGTGAGTTCTTAGTGTTTAACACGCATGTTCAACATTTGCAAAATCTATGCGATTAAACAACCTTCGGTCGGTGATAGAATAATTGCAGGTATTTTTACAGTTCATGATCCAAATTTGTAAAGGCGTATTCGTTACTTGAAAATAAAAACCATGAATGTTGAACCTGTTGAAAATAATATCAACATAATAATATCGTATTATATCAATTGACAACAAATGTATTTACCTATGTACACAGTTCAATCATTTAAAATTCAATCAATAAATAGTTTATCGCTAAGACAGCTATGTATCTATACTAACATTATAAAGAGGAAAGATTTTATTTTTTGTTTGTTTGTTTGTTTGAAACGAATAGGCTCCGAAACTACTGGACCGATTTCAAAAATTATTTCACCTTTAGAATGCTAAATTATCCCTGAGTGACATAGGCTTTGTTTCATCAAGTTACGCAAGCGAAGCTGCTTGAAATTGCTAGTATTTTATATAAAAACTCAACATTACATTCCTAAAAGGATGCGCTTAAAAAATATACAATGTGTATTATTTTTTCTTTGACAATTACTCTAATGTTTTCAGAGTTCAGCCACATCTACGAAAGGTTCATCTAGTAGCGAACGTGGATATAACGTCGACGAAAACATTTAAGAATATCTACTATATTTTGTCAACTGATAAGAAAATAAACTGTCTGAAAAACGTTTCAGTATTTCAATAAAATAAACTTTGCAACTATAAAGCATCATCCAGACGGTTGTATTCACGCCCTAACCACGCCTTTCACAAAGGTGACTTTGGCGGACTTTGCTTGAAATAAATCAAAATTTGGATTAAATTTAAGTTCCACACTGATACATACCAATGTTATAATCCGTGTGGGACCCTTATTAACCACAATTTTGTAGATTCGTATTAACTCCATTACTTGGTCAAACTTTTTTCTTTAATGCCAGTTTTTTATGGATTATAAATTGAATATATTATAACTTTTGACTCAGTGCCACGCGCACATCAATTAAATTTACAATTTCTATGTGTCAATTATGCTACTTAGCTTGGTTTAATGACAACGTTTTCTTTTTGCATTATCTGAATATTATTCTTTAATCATGTTAAAAAATCCAAAATATATATACAATAAATTCAAAAAATTTAAATATCAAGTAGACAATCTGTGTAAATATTATAATAACTAGATATAAGAAAAGGTTTTATAGCTAGAAATAAACAAACAAATAAAATATAAATATACATGAGACCAATTTTTACCGATATTAGTTATAGATAACAATTAGCCCTTATACATGTTATTTCCCGTGTTGGTTCGGGCTCCTTTGCAGAATAGACCATCTGCCTTCCTGCCGGGCAGCTCGTAAGAGGCGATCATAGGCTTGCAGTCACTAACACCGTGATATCTGACTAGGTGGTAGAGTTTTGGGGCGACTCGTCCGGATTGATGCCACCGCCTTATCTATTCCTGCCGCCATAACGTCCAACGCTTGCCGTTGACGTGTTCCGGCTTAGAGGATAAGGTAACTTACTTTTGCTCAAGGCTCAACATCTCAGCATGAGGTTGGCAATGCACCATCATGAATTTCTTAACACCAGGCAATCCGTCTGCTTTTTGCCTTCCAGAGTCATAAGAAAACCTGGATTTAAAGGACCAGCCAAATTTTAAGAAAGGGTTTCGAATCGATAACACTTTCCATTTACAAAGTAATAAAAAAATGCGAATTATAATTTTTACCCGACGTAAAATAAAAAATGCATGGTTATAACCATAGATTTAGGATGTACAAGATCAACAAAGCGTACGAGAGAGAAGTCCTTATAAGGTACAAACTGCCTTAGAGGAACAGAAAGAGAGTAAGGTACCTTTGTGCCAATATTTAAGCGAGTAATTTCATAATCTTACTATTTTAAATAGAAGAAAATATAAAGGCAATAACGGCGAACGTCAAGATGGAGGGACCAAGTTTCGGATTTTAATAAAACGTGCATCAAAAAATTCTACCTAAATTCTACTATTTGCTACCTTTGTTCAAAAAATTAGTACCTCATCATAAACATGTTTTTTAATCAATAAATGTTGGTCCCTCCATCTTGACGTCAAGATGGAGGGACCATTCTAATAGGCTTATCCTGGAAGTAGTTTATATATTTGATATTTTTCTACCTAAATTCTACCTTTATAAAAATAATATGAGGTGTCCGAAATACAGACAGTTTTAAAAACATCGCTTAAAATCGTTGGTCCCTCCATCTTGACGATTCAATAAATTACTTTTTCCGGCCACTATTTAGTTATTTTGTAACTTTTGAATGGTAAACATTTTCTACCTAATTTCTACCTTTAAAATATATCATTTTTTATGGAAAAGAATTATAAGTACTGAGCTATTGTGCTAATTAATATCCGTGTAAATTTCATTGAATGTTTCGTGTTTATTTATATTTTAATAATATTTACTGCATTTATGGATCATTGAGTGACTATTATTTAATACATAATAAAAGCAAATATACTAAGTTCAGGTTTTCTGAACCTTTAAAACAAAAACACCATTTTTTTAGCTTAAGAAGTCTGTATAATACATATTGTCATGACATCTAAGCAAGACTAAATATATTTAAAAATACTTTCTTCTAGTTAAATTCAAGTTAATATACACTTTTATATTATTTCGATAGTCACGGTCAGGTAAAGGAACATATTTTCATTACTTTAAAGAAAATTTAATTAGGTACCTACTCTGTACAATTTATTGAAAACCTATCACACCCGCACACGAAGGGTTCAGTATATTACCAAGCTGCGCTGAGGAATCAAACTAATACTATATATTTACCACACTTCTACCACAAGACATTTGTTATTGTTATCATCGTAATCGTCACCGTAGTTTTGAATTCACTTAATACTTGCATTTTTTAGCGGGTCATGATGTGGGAGGTTTATTTCAATTAAGTATCCATTTATTTCCATTTTTTGCTATTTTCACTATGTGAAAAATGACTGATGAAAGAATGATAAAACAGATATAAAGTGCGAGTGTGATTGGATGTAGGTACACGCGGAGACATTTCACAATAAAATTCAAAAATCTCGAGTTTTATCCAATGGTAGTGTCAAGAGTCTCCGGAACCGGCGTGTTTTGATCGGCGTGAAACTAGTGGAATGTAGAGTAAGCTTGGCAGGTACGCAAGCATCGTAACGTTATGGTACAGTAGTATTATTTAAATTATGCGCTTCGGATATATTCGTCAAGCTTCAGAACCCCGAATGTATTTTAAAAATATCTATATAGAGTTGTTATTACACCTAATTAATCATTTTGCTTAAATTTAGATTAGGTCAGCAAATTTAAAAATAAAAGTATGGAGTGTAAAAAGAATAAAAAGTGTAAAGCCTCTGACAAATTTGAGTGGAAAATTATATTTATTTTTAGTACTTAGTAATCCCATGATACGTCTTTGTATTTGATTAACGGAAGTAAAGTAAAAAAGTACTTCACGCCCATACCCCCGAAGAAGTAAGCAGAGGCACAACTAGGTAACCACGACTATGACTAGCCAAAGACACTAAGTCCTGCAATGTAGTAGGTGACAAGCCTCTTGCCAAGTGGGCACATATCAAATCCCGAGCAACATTGTTTTATTATTATCCCGAGCTTTTTATTATTTTATTTATTTATTTTTTTGTCGCTCGACCCGGGGATTGAACCTACTTCAAGTCCGATGCCGGACCGATTGATGACACATGAGAATCGAATAGTGGTTATACTTTATTTGACGATGGATAATGAGGTTTACTTATCTAAAAGTTTATCTTAATGAACAAGTATGCCATTTATAGTTTAATAAGTCGTATTTGTTTGAAAATATAGGCATTGGTATTACAAAATGTAAAAGTGAAAATTTGTATATTACGGTTTCACAATAAGTTTGAAGACCCAAGACTCCTTTTTAACCCTAGCCAACTGAGGTTAAATTTTTTATCAAAGAACAAACTAGACTTCTTTGAAGGACTTAGTTTAAAATATAACGGGTAACGTAAGAATACTAAATAACTAGAATATGCAGGAAACACCGCCGGGACCAGTTAATTGAAGATAAAGATTATTTTAGAAAGCAGTCTTCCAACAGTGGTCTTATTGGTAACGTCTTTGGAGCTACCTGAAGGAAAAGCATATAATCTATTCTACAAAGGAGACCGACCCATTCTTCTCATGAAGAAACATGTACGGCAAAAAGCATTATAGACTTAAACGTTTAAATACAACATCCATGTTTACAAAACATTGTTTTTGTACTATCATTTTCTTATCAAAATTAATACACGTGCCGTGTTGATATACCAATTTAAATTTCAGGACTCGGTAGAAGAAGGTGCTTTTACCCTAATTTACAACTTTGTACAATTATTTTAGCACTTATTTTAACTCAAAAGCCAACTAAAGCTTAAATAGAAATATATATTATCAAGGTAGATATTAGGTAGAAAATATTGACCACTTAAAAGTTGCAAAAATACTAAACACTAACCGGAAAAGCAACTTATTGAATCGTCAAGACGAAGGGACTAACTATTTTAGTCGATATTTTTAAAACTGTTTGCGTTTCGGACACGTCATATTATTTTAATAAAGGTAGAATTTAAGTAGAAAAATATCAAGTATATAAAATACTTCCAGGAGCAGCCTATTAGAATGGTCCCTCCATCTTGACGTCAAGATTAAAAAACATGTTTATGATGAGATACTAATTTTTTGAGCAAAGGTAGCAAATAGTAGAATTTAGGTAGAATTTTTTGATGCATGTTTTATTAAAATCCGAGACTTGGTCCCTCCATCTTGACGCTCGCCAATAACGATGTCATGTTCTGTAAGAGCTTGTGATGTTACAAAACTTTACAATCCTAATAAATACACATTTCACAGGTAAATACAACTTTGACATAAGAATATTAAGAACTGCGTTTTGGTTAGTTATTTTGCTAATAACCTGCTCAGAAAAGGATTTTTACAATATATTTATTAGCATTGTTTTATATATAAGAGTTTTTTGTACTCTTAAACGGAATAAGCAAAGATTGGCAAAGATATTGTGTAAAATAATAAATTGTTTGTTTTAGCGTAAACAAACAATTTTTTGCGTAAAACAAAATTTGCGTCCGTTTTCTTGGACGCGTCTGTGAGTTCATTTATTTAGCGAGCTGTGTCCAGTGCCTATGTGCGTTACATACGAGTTCTATTAATTTTGCAATATTCTATTTATGTCTAGTAAATTATTCCCTGAATCACTCACATTTGGTCATTTTTAATCGAATTAAAAAAGAAGAGGATTTTAAATCGAAGGTATATTTATGTGTGCTACCTCGTAACTTTTTACTGCGTGATTCTATTCATTTGTTTTTATTTGAAAATCATAATGCTGACGAGAAGATTACCCGCAGTAACTAAAATAGTTGAAATATGATAATAAAAACATTCGTTCCGGTGGGAAAGCTTGGGAAGCTAGACTTGTACATTACGCTGAACATTCTAGTCACAGGACAGCGATGCATCCAAAGAGTAAAGTAACTGTCCATAAAGGAAATGTACCTATACAATGTATAATGTCAATAATCGGAGTTTTGGCGCCATTGAGAGAAAAGATGGTCGAAGTTTTTTCATAATAATTGAATTTCGTGTTAATAATATGTGAAATGAGTCAATTTTGGTGGCATTTTGTACAATTTTGGTCAGTGAAAGTGCACAAATGAAATAATCATGAAGAAATTAAAGTATCGTATATTTCCTCGTTGCCGCCAAATCTCATTACGTGAGCTTGTGTAAAAAGGCTACCGCAATGGGTGCACAGTCAAAATAATGTCAAAATTGTATGAACAGCAGCGACTCTATCGTCAGATGACGGAGTCAAAATAACATCTGACTGTGACGTCAAAGATCAAAGACTACAGTGATGGTCATAGTATATTATCTATAGTGATGATTACTGTCAATTTTCAATCTCGTGTCACACACATCCAGGTGTTATCGTCATTGTTACTTACCATTAGACTGTTTGAGTAATTTCTATGGGACCCGAGAAATGGAGTAAAACTCATAGAAAATAAAAAGACGTGGCTAAATTCCGAAACGATTTTAAAAAGTACACATTTTGCAATTTGCGAAACAGAGCCATTACCATGAGTTTACGTCTTATCAAGTTTGTACTCGCTACTGTGGCTGTAAATTATTCGTATAAAAACTTTTAACAACACCTCTATTGGTAATTAAGAGAAACACTTTTTTAGACCAAAATACTCGTAGATTTCGAAACATAACTTGCCTACGAAACGTAATCTATACCAAATAATAGTAAAAAAGTGAAAAAATCACAGACTGATAAATAAACAAAAAACAAATAACCAAATATTATCCCTGGAAGAATTACACAAATTGGTCTAACCCCACAATATCGTGTAAGCCGGTAATACTAATACCAGAGACATTAAATAATAATAATCTCTCCTAATATACAGTAGTTTTAAATAAAAACTGTAATCAATTTAACAATAACCCACACTGAAAAAATTACACCGATGTTCAAAACACAAATACATATCTTGTATATAACCAATGCTTTTTCTTGAAAATTAAATAAAGTGTATTTATTTATTCATTCCTAAGTAATATCATAATAATAATAGGTGTGAATATTTAAAGATGGAGGCAGGTTGATAAAGAAAATTTTCTGTAGATCACACACAAAAAAATTGGTTTCCGAATGTCTATATAGGCATTAACTATTAGTTGAAAATCGATGGTATTAAAAACTATGGTTTTTTTTCTATAAGACTTAAATCACAAACATTAAGTTATAATATAAAAATTATCACCAAAAAATATAGAGATTTAGCCTTTTTGTTGTTTTCCTTTTGTAATATGTAACATAAATGTACGAAAAATCAATGTGATCGTTTCATGAAAAGACTTGACTAACTTGAGACGATGTGGTGTGGTTATGCGTGCTGGTGATGATCACCGTTACAGTACATTCTTATTCAAATAAAATTTTCACATGAATAAGATAAAATGTACTGTTGTGGTGATAACTAAATCACCAGTGTGCGCGTAGCCTTACAATACCACAAAAATTAAAAAAAATATCCTTCTTAGTGTGAGTGTGAATATAATATACCCACACTGACACATTTGTTTTAATTAAACAGTCACCAGATAGCGGTAGTTTCCATAGGTTTCGAAAATCGGCAAAGAGGTTTCTCTTTTCCTTTATGGACAGTTACTTTACTCTTTGGGCTACCGCTTTACCCAAGAGCCTGACATGACTTACTGACGACTTATGACTGATGACTTATTATAATTTATTAAAATTGATATAAAATTTGATGCAAATTTCTACTTGACTAATGGAAAATACTAACGAGATTGCCAAAACCTAAAGAAAGAAAGAAGAATGTCAATAATCTGCGGTTGTCCATAACCACAAGGAGAGTCGTATGCTTGATTGCTGTCTCAAGTCAAATAAAAAGTTGTATTTTCCTATCTGTTTGGCGGGATAATAATGCCACTTATATCATTTTAACAGCTACCTTACGCTCTAACCGGAACATAATAATGAATAACATTGCTGTTTCGGCCGACAAAGACAAAGATGGTGACCCTAAAAGACAGGCTTTGCGAACAAATCTACCATCTATTAGTCACTATGGTAGTGATACATAAAGCCAATATTTCACGAACACAATGTCTCAATAGTAATACAACATAAAATTTGATATTGTTTATATCATAATAGATGAGGGTAAATAAAATATGCTAATCTATACATAGTATAAAGCAAAGTCGCTTTCCGCGTCTGTCTGTATGTATGTATGTATGTATGCTTATATCTTTAAAACTACGCGACGGATTTCTCTGCGGTTTTTTTTAAATAGGTAGAGTGATTCAAGAGGAAGGTGTATATGTATAATAACATGCTTCATATATTAGAGAACCACTGATAGTTTCAAGATTTCTAATGCGAAGTCGTAAATAAACATATTTTTTTGCGCTCGCATTGCAAACGCTGGCTGAACTCTACGAGATAGATCAAAATAATGTACTAAGTATTATTTACCTTAAAAAGGTCTACAAAAAAGTTCGCGATGTATGTATTGTAAGATGGTATATGTTTATCTCTTATATATTATATAAGAGATAAACATATACCATCTTACAATACATAACTAATATAACTTACAATAACCAATTTTTATCCAAAAGTTTTTACAAAAAATAAATGCTTATTTACGAAGCGATTTAAAGCAATACAGCAGTAATCCTTATCTAATTAAGTATCTTAAATAAATTTAACATTTAATATCGAATAATATAGCCATTTACAGCATGTAAATTAAACGAATAGTTTCGGAGATATTACAGGTTTAAAATATAGGGACATCGCGGTTGCAGCGGTACCAGCTGAAGCACACGCCTTTTTCATGGGACTTTGTAGTTTGCAGCGATCGCATACATTTATCGGAGCTCCCTAGCGAGGAAAATAACAAACTTAATATAAACGTGCTTTTCAGCGCGACATGTTTTATCTAAATTGTATTTACGTTCGTAGTTTAGTCGGTATTAAAGTTAATTTTAATATTATAGTACTTATTTAATATTTTGACTTTTGCGTATGATGATTATATGTATATCAATACACATTATAAAACAAAGTCCCTCGCCACGTCTGTCTGTCTGTCTGTTCGCGATTTACTCGAAAAGTACTGAACGGATTTTCATTCGGTTTTCAACAATAGATAGAACAATTCTTGAGGAAGGTTTTGGTGTATAGTAAGTTTATGTTTTGTCCAAACCAACGACATTACAATGATATTAGTTCAATATGTCGGCAAAAATAAGCCGATCGGGAGCTTTCCTCGAAAACGCTGCCAAAACCTTTTGCGTTTTAACAAAACAATGTATGGTGGGATTTTTCCTCTTCGATAGATCTCAAAAAAAGTAAGCAGTTGTATATGTCTATCTTTAAAGAATAGCCCACAATAACCGTTTTTTGCGTCTACTTAAAACAGTAAAATGAAGGGTTACTTTAGAACATATTTTTAACAATACAGTATTAACCCTTAATCAAATAAATCTGTTAGATACGTTATGCGTGTAATTTAGATCAAAATTGCCTTTAACAATATCAGAAAAAAAAAATAACTAATGAGTTATCAAAAAGTTAAAATCTCCATGGGCGAAATTAAATATCGTTGAAGCGTAGCAAAGACATGCGCGCTTACTGCATCCATCCATACTGACATCCTGACATCCAGACAAACTCACTTTCGCATTTATAATATTAGTAGGATTTTTATTCTTGAATAACCGAAGCGAAGCAAGGGCGGGCAGCTAGTATACTTATAGTTCGTTAATTCATCGAAATAGATAAAGTACGTGACGTTTTTACCAACATTGTTTTTTAACTCATCAAAAACAATTTACTCACACTCACGCATATCTTTTTTGGTTTTGTTTTTTAACTGACTTTGTTTATCTAGTACATCCTAAATCTATGGTTATAACGTAAACGCCGACTATGTCCAATTAGGACTACCACGAAGTATGACGTATGAATCATTGCGCGAATGTTTGTGTTGTCATGTTTGTGTACGAGCAATAAATGAATATTGTATTCTACCACATAAATGATAGTACTTTCATGCTGATAATTAAAGCAATTCGTGCAAAATTATACCCTAACCATTCCAAAATATCAAAAATGCACAACGTTAATATTTAAGTTTTGCAACCTGTCGTTTTGTAGTCTACTTTTCCGGGTCTGGATGTGTTTATTAAATTTAATCTAGTATTTATTTAAATATTTCTATGTAATAGTCTATTTAACTAACATTCATCAAACAAGGATATAATTTGCTTTCTCTGGAGTTAGATTCAATTTGTGTTATTTGACTAGGAGTGTTTATTTATTTAATTTCATTTTATTAAAAACAAGATTAGATTTAAAATACTTTGTTTGCTTTAATTATTTTAATAGTCAAAGTTTGTTTATACATGACGTGTATGTACATGGTATGTACAGTGTGTATGTGGCAGTAATAAAAAAAAAGTGTGTGTGTGGCAGTAAATAAAAAAGTGTGACATTTTTTTTCTTTAAGTTAATAAATTTGCCCCTTTCTAGGGCTGGCTAAGACCTTTAGGCCATGCTGCCACGTCTTCCGTATTAATTAATTCTTATACAGTGATAAGTCACATGTCTTCCGTATCAATTAATTCTGATACAGTCATTAGTTACTATTTACAAAGTCACGTCAGAGTCACAAGCTCACTTTGGGAGATTTGGTGGCAGCGAGGAAATTCACGATACACAACTAATTTCTTCATGATTATTTCATTTGTGCACTTTCACTGAACAAAATTAAACTAATTCCCACCTAAACTAACTTATTTTACTCATAATTTACACTAAATTCAATAACTATGAAAAAATTACAACCATCTTCATTCACGATGGCGCCAAAACTCCCAATTTTATTTTTAATTGGAACATTTGTAATTTGTTTCTGGATTTCCAGAAATGTTAAAAATAGAAAATTCGTATATTTTGGTTGAATAAAGTTTTAAAACTTTGCCGATTTTCATTTGTAAAATCTGGGTTTTAATATCAGAGAATAAATTGAAACATCTAACTGTATACTTTACAAATAATTACTTACCTCATAAGTAACAAAACACCACCTAAATAAACTCACGTATTCACCAAAAGTAATCACAATTATTCCCACTCACGATTTGACAACAATCTACAAAAATTCAACTTCCACTTTTGACAACTTCAATTACATTTGACAGATAATTCTACAAAAGAGCGAGACTAAAATATTAAAAGACCTTAAACAAAGCCAGACAGACACGTTATAATAATACGTATGTACTATTGACTTGTGTGTTACAGTAAGTCATGTGTGCTGAGGGTGAGATTAACACAAATCTACTTTCTATTGTGTTTGATCCAAATATTATATAGATTAAGTTGCTTCAACTACCGACTAGAGGCGATAGACATACATTTAAGTTGGTAAATGCAAACGTAAAAGTAAAGTAAATCATTTCAAAAACTCACGCTGGTATGGATTGGTAGTTATAATTAGATTGTACTTTAAACTGCATCTTTTTACTAAATACCTACAATATGTTTGGAAATAATATTAGTAAAAGCTGGTAATAGGCCTGGTTGCCAGGGAGTTTGTTTTGCCGTTTCTTTTCCTAACAGGCTACGGTTGAAAACAGTGATAGTGAACCTTAGAAAAGATTTTTAAAATTGTCTCTAATAAATTAGGAATCTTATGAAAATATAAATAAGTACCTACTGTGATTAATATTTACTGTGATTAATATTTTATTAATGTATTACTAAATATTTAAATATATTTGCCCACCACAATGTGGTAGAATATGTTGTATGCTAAAATATCTTTGTAATAACTTTTAACAGACGTGTTCCGTAAATAAATAAATTTTACGATTTCGAATCGAATATTTCGATTTAATAATATTTAACAGTGAATTATTCATTGGATTAATGCATAAATAATCTAAGCCATCTAAGCATTCGTGAGTTTATGTTGGTGTTTTATCGTGACATAATACGTGTTTTATATTGCTTTCTCCAGTGACCACCAGAAATACAATAGAGATAGCAAACACAAATCACGTCATTTGACAGCTGTTTGATGTACACTTTTCCATTTTGAGTAGACCACTGAGATACATCATCAGCCCCCAGATTTCGTTACAGTCTGATGATATATCGGAACTAAATCCTAAACATTTTAATGTCATAGAACAACAAAAATGGTCTATCTCCCGGCGTGAAATAGACCATGTTCGTGAAAATCACGCAGAAAACTTTGAACCGAATTAACAATTTTACTGTGGACGCATAATAATATTTTTGTAGTAGCTATTTTCACACAACTTTCTTCTGTAGAATTTATCATATTAATCTAGCAATATTCATTATTTTAGTTTTTACTCTGTGCTTGAGCCATGCAGCAGTTTGAAGCAACTTTGATATAAAAAATTAAAAAAATAAGTTTGCTATGTTTTTTATTCGCCCAAATCATATGACACTAGTTACCTTATTTCTGAATGCTTTTAGACTTACTTTCAAATTATACGGGTTATAATTTTTCAAGTAAACGTTATACAAATTCAGGTTTGCTATGTATCTATGGAAGTCCCGCTTCTTATTACGTAGTATTTATATACTCTTTGCTTGCAGTTTACCTGCAATCCGCAGCAAATCCGCAGTATTTTTTGTTTATGAATTGAATAGTTTTGCAATTTCAAAGAAATTTATAAAGGAATTTCATTTTATTTTACGTTTGTAAGCTCACAAAGAGAGCTTGAGGTGGTGTTTTAGTTAAGAGAGTTTAAATCTGTGCTCGCAAACAGTGTTTGTTCCACTTTGGAGTAACTGTAACTATGAGAAAACAAGTGCAAAAATAAGACTTATTTTACAGTGGTGCTTCTTCATATAAAGTAGTCATTCATTTTAACTATATGTATATTTACAAAAAGTAAAGAAAAAGACTGCGATTGGAATTTGGTAACTGTCAAAATAATGCCATGTATGCTCCTGATAATCTCAGAAGGAAGGAAGTCAGAGATGTTATGTACCGTAGCAATTCTAGCCTTGACTTGATATATGGTGATCATCACTCAGGAAACGGATTGCGTAGGGAATATGGAAGTCACGGTTCGATTGACGTGATCGGCAGTACCGAGCGACATCCAGCAATGGTTCATAACTACAATGGTCTCTCCTCTTCAGATAAATCACCAGGTATCAGCCGTGTTCCGTACCAAGTTCGTTTCCCCGAAATTCTGACAAGTGATCATGCTGATGGACCCACTCCGAGGGCTAGTGTTAGCCCGAAACCTCGTCTTAAGTTTAACAAATTATGGGGTGGGTCTACCTCGGCTGTGACACGCAACGATGGAGAAGGAATTACCTCAGTACCTGATGTAAACAAAAGAAAACAATTTGCACACTATGATTGTCAATCTCTGCTTGCTAATCTTAGTTATGCTGCTGAAATCCGTGGAGCTTTATTAAGCAGAAGACGAAATACAACAACAGGTGCTTCTGCAGCATCTCTATTAGCTACTCGTGGCTTACCACCTGGTGATGATGCAGTACCAGACACAGGTGATGGGAGATCAAATGAATTGGTTGACAGCTGCCCGTTTTTTAGGAATGAATTGGGAGGTAAGATGTCATATACTTTAATTATATTTTTCCTGATTGATATTATTTACTAGTAATGACTATAGGTATTAATGTTAAGTGTTTATTTTACTTTCTTGGTGTAAAAGGATTACTGTGTTTAAACCAAACGTGCCTTAGATATCCTTTAAATTAAAATCATACAAATTATGCCAGATTAATTAATGTTATTATACTCCTTGTAATGGCATAAATTTACTGCCAGAGGCCTTCCAATTTAATAGATTTTTTTTTACATCTTTATTGGTACATACATTTTAAATCTTTACTGGGAGTACTTTTGTTGCATACTCACTAAACTAATTTTAAATTATCACTATCTTCTTTCAACAAAAGTAATTAGAAGGAGAAAAAACACTTTTAGTGCTGTCAGATTAGTCAATAGTACACACCATTTCTACAAACATTTAATCTATCAGTAGTAAGTATCAATCAGAAAAATGTTAGTTAAAAACATTACATATTTGACATGTCCGGACTAATCTGACATGTCTAAAATGTTTTGTCTCTTTTGTTTTTGTTTAATTTGAGAAAGAGAGCATGCATCTAAAATAAGTTTAGTTTATAAACAGCAAAATCACCACCATCGCCTGCACATACACTAGCAAGCACAGTTTTTTTGCTTTTTGTTTGATGAGAGTTTATCACACACACCCAATTATCCAGTAGGTGTTTTTGTGATGAATGTGTATGTTTTTATTTCTGGAGCACACAAATATTGAAACATTGAAATATTAGTATACCTACATACAAAGATATTGAAGTGTATTAGTGGGTATAATTAAATAACAGTCATAAAACGTTCATGTGTTCATGTGTTTATTTTGTGGTTAGACGAATTTGTATAATTTGTTCATAGGTAACAAAATATTTTGCAAATTTAAACCTTATCTTAAAAGTAAGAGTCTCAAACATAATGGGGTTACGTCATCATTAAAGAATGCAAATCATTCAATGAATCAATTTAGAATGTGCCATGAATAAAAGGCAATAGTAACATGATTAATTACTAAACAAATAAAACATAATTATGTATAATGTAATATAAATAATAATGAAATATAAAAAAAAGTATCTTCACGCCCATGTCCCCGAAGAGGTAGGCAGAGGCACAACCAGGGCACCCACGACTAGCCGAAGACACTAAGGCCCATAATGTGATAGGTGGCAAGCCTATCGCCACCTGGGCACATTTCCAATCCCGACCAACATTTTTTTTTTATTAGGAAATTGGAAAAATCCAATTTTCTTCTTGTTGGTCGACCCGGGATTCGAATAGTAATGAAATATGTGTAATGTAGTGTATATTCCTTATTTGTGTGTGGTGCTATGATAAAATTTAATTTAATTGTTACACTAAAGTCACTATATTAGTTATTGAAAATAATTAATGGGCACATTATGACTATCCTTGAGAATTTATTTTACTCTTCAGATGTTTGGCCCTTTAATGAAAACTTTGTGGAGACTATTAACAACAGTATAAGAATCTATAGAATATTTATAACAGCAATAACAATAAATTAACTATGTATATATACTGTGATTTTATAATAATTTGTAATGTAAATGTAATTCCTTCAAATTATGTAATTTAGGAAGGTTTCTTTTGCATTTATCTTACCAAGTTCTTATCAGTAACACAATTGCATTTCAAATATTTTTACAGCCTAAATAACATTTATATCTCTTTTTCAGTATGTAATAATATAACAAATGATTAATTACAGTCTAAGCATAGTTTATGTATACAGAAAAGTTCATAAACTAAAATTAAATAATGTGCCTAGTTGTAATTCATAATTTTTGGAATGTTTTACAAAATCGATTTTCTTAAGATTTTAAACTTAAATCGTCGCGAATTAATAACATTTTTAATTATTTATACGGGATACTCACGATAAAAAGATAAAAAGAGATCGTGAGTATCCCGTATAAATAATTAAAAATGTTATCGATTTTCTTAATTCAGTATACTATCTGGCGTAGGTTTTGATTGTTATGTTTTTGATCAGTGTGATTATTTATTGACTTTGCGACAACAGTAAATCACATTTTCCACTGTTGCAAAGGTCAAACACCTCAATCACCTGCTTGAACCTCAAATCCAGTTTTAGGCCTATCAAAACCATGAAACAAATAAAAAATATCTTATATTCTGCTTTTACAAATTTTGTTTACTATACAAAGACAAAATTTGCTGATATGTCTTTACAAAAAAAAAAGTTTTTTTTTTTTTAATCTTTACATTTATCATAAAATCCATATAATAATAATGAAAATTTGTGATTAGATTATAATAGAATCATACTGATTTTCTACAATATATCATTTGTTCATAACTAGAAACTTAAAGAAGACTGGATGCTTTATTCCTAATCAAACTGCCTTTTGTCAATCCTAACTCAACATTCCTAACTAAACTTAGGTCAGAACTCCGAGTGTAATATAAGTATAATAATAATTAAAAGTTGTTGTCCATGCTTAAATTTGGATGAATTTATTTTCTGAAAATAGGGCTTGCACTATTTTTCTTAAATCTAGATATTTTTATCTAATCAAGATGTCTGTTTTCTAGTATACAGCTAATCAATAATTACATAGGTTCCTGCTCTATAATGATAAAATCATAAAATTGAAGCCTAAGTATAAAAAATCTTCTAGTGCCTATATCATTATTTTCATTAAACTATATGTGTTAATTGAAATATAACCAAAAATTGTGGATTAAAATATCCTAAATAGAATGTGAAAAATTTTCTAGAGAAGATACATTAATGGATAGATTATTTAGCATGCTGCCAATTTAGTGTTGAGATTTTAAATTACCCTTCTTTCTGTAACTCTGTATGATAACATAACAACATATGCCCAAATGTAATAGAATTTATTATACATTTTTATACATTACAAAACTCTACCATTTAGTCACCATCACCTATGACAAGTAAACCTATGCACACCTTGTTACTCTAGAAGTAGGAAAGTAGTTAGCTATTTTCCTTTACTTAATAAGCCTGGAACCAACATGGCGTAATAAAAATATCCATAATATGCATACATAAACCCTTTTTAACATTACAAGTCAAGCTAACCCTGTGGTTTATACATTATACAGAGATTATACTGTTTGAAACATATAAATTTGAAAAGTGTTTTTCTTAAGTCATATAATGATTGTAAAACAGTAAAATCTTGGAAATATTATCTAATCATGATTTTTAGACATAATCTTTTCAATGCTTACGTCATTACCCATTAACACTACCTACCGTTAGCTCTATCTATTTTTCTGATATTTGATAATATATATCAGTGATATCATAATCCTTTCAGAGCCACCGTAAATTAAGTATTTATAGACGATTATTTTTTTTTTTTATTTTAAGGTTTCTGATGATTTCCATAATAGAATCAGTCAAACAGTAATTTGTTTGTGCTGTGATTGAAATGGAAAGTGTTGAATAAAAACTGCTGATTCAGTCATGCATGAACTGTAAAATTTATACTATGCAAAATATATGATTATTTTATGCACATGAAAATTAAATTATTTATAATTAATTTGCTGTTACCTATGACTGCTCACATTTTAAAATATATTTCTTTATACACCATAATCCTTCAGCCAATCTGGATAGTGTGTTGCATGTTGTATCCAGGGGAGAATTATGTAGCTTAATACAGAAATATTAACACAAATTGAATGTTGAGGCTTATTTAATAAAATTACGTCTCAGGGGTGGTCAAGGTTTGCTGAGTTTAATTGATCATCTCCCTTCCTGATAGGCAGTTCCAAAGCAGTAGGCACAGGCTAAATAGGTCATCACCAACAAGACCACCAGTTGTAGAGTTCTATGCAACCATTAGCCCTTGTAGGGATGCACTACCTAATTTATTCCTGCCACCATAATGACACTGTCATGTTTTGGTCAGGAGAGTAGGGTAGCTGGTGCACTTGCACATTGGGCCTAATACTCTGGCCATAGGATATTGATGCACCTATAACATCTATGGTGCCTACAAGTCATAGTTACCTCTTATGAAAAAGGGGCCCAGTCTGCCATAAAAAAAAGTGCAAATGTATAAAAGTTTGTTTTCAGTGGTTACTGAAATATTTAAAATTTTGAATTAATTACTGCCATTTTATAAGTATGGCAATAGTGTGGAGTAGATATAGTAATTTGTATGCCCTTGCACATACTCACAAAATTTATGGACAACATACTCTGTAACTCGTAAGCCACAAAGTTTTTGAAAACTTTGTAGCTGTTAGTCATTAACACATTGCCTGTCCAATGTACCGAATACAGTACACGCCGCGCGGGTCCACCATGTCTACCGTAAATGGTATACTCGCCCCTATCTCTTTCTATGTGCTCTTATTTCATGGACTTGTGTGTTATGTAGCTCTAATTATCAGGACTTGTCAACAGGACACCAATGAATACAAAAAATGGAAAACATGACATAATTTTTTTTTTTCTTTCTAAATGTGGGTAGTGACAAAAAAGCAAGTGTTTGCTAGTACAAATGCTTTATCAATGCAAAGGAACTTTAGAATAACATTGAAGAAAGTATGTCTTTTTACATTTATTATAGCGTATTGTCACTCTTTTAGCTTTAGCTCTGGCATCTTTTGAAAAACTTCCCTGGTCAATAATCGTCTTCGCACAGATATGCCTCTTACTTTGCCAATATTTTTTTAAAAATGTGAAATCTAATTAGATCCTACAAATACACATTGAACAGTGTATATTCACTATCACAGTCCTTCAACACTTTCCTGATATCTTCGTCGGCTAAGTTCTGCATTGTTACCTATTTTTATTCACACAATAAAAATTGGCGCTCAAACGGGCTGAGTTGTCACTTTTATCATTTGACAATAATTGGCAAGTGTTTAAAAATATTTTTTACTTTCTCTCAATGTCAATTTGTGACCATAAACAAGAATATTAATAAAAAAAGGTGTTTTTTGTAATAATTAGCCGTTCAGAAGTCCATGGTACACGCTAAGTGTACACGCTGCTTCAACTCGACAAGTCCTTGTACCGAATACAGTACATGGGTAAAAGGTGTAATAAACCAAGTATAATTTGCTATAAATTAGACATATTTAGAAAGAAAGAAAGAAAATTATTTATTTGCGGAATATGTGTGTAAATGAGATGTTACAAAAATATTTAAGTATATCAACATATTCTACCATATTTTGGTGTGCAAATATTTTAATATTTAAAAAAAAAATTAATAACATAAACTATTACTTTAATTATTTATAGTTATAACTGGTTCAATTATTTATTAGCAAACATTTTAAAACTATAATTAAATTTAACCCTGTCTACCGTAAAACTGCCACCGTTTCCAAACCTAGCCAGATAAGAGAAGAAACGGCGAAACAAACTCCTCGACAACCATAACTTTTATTATATTTGGTTAGTAATTATTACAATTGTTTTATTATAAATTATTGTCTACAAGGAAAATGTTGACACTAATACGTTTTCTCTAACAACAGGTCAAATACCTTCCTTTGAAATCTTTTTAATGGAAGTGATTTGAGATTATCAGGAAATTGGTTGTATATACAAACGGACATGCAGTAAACATTATTTTCATAAATATTAAGTTTTAAGCTCGGCACATGCAATTTCTCACTATTTCTAAAACATGAAATTCCCGACATTTCAGCATTTGTTTTAAACAATTGATAATTATTTATACAAGACTGGTTATTTTGTATTGATTTGAAACAGAATACTACAAAAAATAATTTGGACATTTGGGGTTTTTGAAAAATTATGTATGGGGACAGTTAACGTGTTAACATTGACATGTATCCAATAAATCCTATTAATATTATACATGCGAAAGTTTGTATGTTTGTTTGTTACTCCTTCAAGCAAAAACTGCTGAACCGGTTTTCATGGAATTTTGCACAAACATAAAGGGTAATTTGGATCAACATATAGAATAGTTTTATCCTGAAAAAATGTTCCTGTTGGACCATTTACCATGCACGCAACGCCGCGGGCATCAGCTAGTGTTATCATAAATATGTGTCTTAAAATGTATAGGTTTATTGCCGTAAACAAAAACTCAAGTGTATTAGCCAGTTATTTCTATATTTTCGGTTATTGTTACTGCAAATTATTTTTAGGTGAAGAAGAGCGTTGTGTATCACTTTGTTCGCGCACCGCTCGGGGAGCAATACCCGGCCAGGCAGGAGGATGGCATAAACCTCGTGCTGCATACGGATTTTCTGTATTAGAGTTTCCTCCCGGACACACGCATTGGCGAAATGGATGCCCTTTTCTGAGAAATGTTTCACCTTTGCCTATAGAAAGTCAAGATCTTGGAGCATTGTATTACAGAAATTATTTTTATACTCAACGTAAGTAAAGATTTTATCATACTACAGTTTTCTTGTCTATGATAGTTTGACAATAAGTCAACTGTTCTTAAAATACACGTACTTCGAAATACTTACATATTGCAGTCGAAAAAGTATTCTTTGTCCTTCTCCTGGTTAAAAGCTTCCTCCCGTTCAAGTTGCAGCCGTTCTTGAGCTATAAATAATGTAACTAACAAGGCTTTCTTTTATATACATAGATTAGTTAGTTTGTTCTGACGATATCCACCTATTTATACAAAACGTTATTTATTTGCATAATACTATATATTTTTTTTATTTTGCAAGTACCCCTCTTCGGGTAAAGGCCTCTTCCAAATGCCAACACTTTTCTCCATTTGATCCCTCAGCCTTAAATATATCGTCCTGCTATTTTGGGTATGGTCTTCCTACATATATTTTGAATATTATTTAATTTATAGCTCATCAAAACTGGTTTGGAATGGACGAAAATTTAGGACCTATAGCAATATCAATAAAGAAGGAACGGGTTGAGCTACGCAGAGGTGGTGGCGATGCGTCTGCCCCTGCATCGCAGTTGGCCTGGCAATACCGCCTCATCATCAGAACCTCCGAGCTTCTGACTCTACGGGGCTCTATACTAGAAGATGCCCTACCCACCGTCAAACCTAGTAATAATAGCGCTACTTACAATACCAAGGAAGTATTAGAGCATATCGCTCCGGAATTGCAACTTGGAAGTTTAAGGTAACTTCTTATATTCGAAGTGTTTTTGTGTATCCGCGGCTTCGTCAGCGTAGTATTATTACTTCGTACAGTAGTTTTGGGTAATGATTTTTATACAAAGTTTCTTCGCCCGTAATGAAATTTTTCGAGTTGACTTTTGAAAAATATTGCCATTTCCCATGTTTGTTTATTTTATACTTACTGGTTAACAGCGACTTCGACAGCGTAGAATAGTTACTTACGATTATCACACAAATTTTTGTCCCTAAGTTGCACCTTTTGATGGTGGATTTTTTTTAAAAGTAGCCTGTGTTTGATCTCGGATCTTCAGTATATGCATATCGAATTTCACCAAATCTATTTGATAATTTCCATCACCGGCGCTTGGTAAAACCTAAGTTTTAGGTAGTTTAAGTTTTAGCCCTGATGATGCTGTTATAAGCAAAACCGGTAGGATTTTCATAAAATAAGTATATACAGAAACAGTTTTAGTGTTTCTTTATTTGAAAATATGAATATTTTGAAGTTTTACCAACTACCTAAAACTTAGGTTTAAAATTTAACCCTGATGATGCTGTTATAAGCGAAACGTTATGCTATTTATTTATAAAAGAATAAATTCTAAGTAATACGTAAAACAGTACAAGTGTTTCTTCGTTTGAAAAATATCATCAAAATTGGTTTAGGGGTTTAGCCGTGAAAGAGCAACAAGTAGACCGATAGACCTTTATATTTATGATATTAATAGAAATATCGCCTCTGTAGTCTAGCAGTTCAATTGTTGGACTTGACTGCATGAGGTCCCGGGTTCGATTCTCGGGTCGGGCAACAAATAGAAAAATTGGATTTTTCCAATTTTCTAATAAAGAAAACGTTGCTCGGGATTGGATATGTGCCCGGTTGGCGATAGGCTTGCCACCTATCACATTGTGGGACTTCGTGTCTTCGGCTAGTCTTGGGTGCCCTGGTTGTGCCTCTGCCTACTTCTTCGGGGATATGGGCGTGAAGATACTTTCAGTAGAAATGTTCGAAATTTCGAGTATCATAAAATTACCGTCTATTTAAATCCGAAAATAGCTTAGCATACTGATATTTCACAGACTCGGAGTATCAAACAGTGGTGCGGAAGAGCAACTTCTGAGGCTCGACGAACAACGCGTCACCAGACATTATAAAGTTGGAGTCATGTATTGCAAGAGCGGCCAATCCACGGAAGAGGAGATGTACAACAACCAAGAGGCCGGACCAGCTTTTGTCGAGTTCCTACAGACTCTCGGCCAGACAGTGCGGTTAAAAGACTTCGACAAGTACAAAGCTGGACTTGACAACCGCACCGATTCCACTGGCCTATATTCAGTGTACACTACGTATCAAGGTTGCGAAATAATGTTCCACGTTTCCACAATGCTTCCATATACACCGAATAACAGGCAACAATTGTTGAGAAAACGGCATATTGGCAACGACATTGTAACAATAGTTTTCCAAGAGCCCGGCGCGTCCCCTTTCACACCGCGGCATATTCGATCTCAATTCCAACACGTTTTTGTTGTAGTTCGAGTAATAGATCCCTGTACTGAAAACACTCATTATAGCATAGCTGTGAGCCGTGCTAAAGAGGTGCCCATATTTGGACCACCGATCAAAGATGGCGCTGTTTATCCAAAGGGTGAAGCTTTCACTGATCTTCTACTAAGTAAGGTATGTTGGTATTTTTTTTTACTATGTAGCACAATAGAAAAATCACAATTAAGATAAAAACAGTCTGTTATTACTTTAGAACTGTAGGCTAATTTTTAAGGTATTTGGTTTAGTGTTTTTTTTTTATATTCATCTTAGTTCTGAATAGCAAAAATAGAAAAATAAAAAAAATCACATAGCGCGGGGTCGAGTGGTCCTAGGTTTGCCGGAACAAGTTAGTTACGATTAAAAACAACGGATCATTTTATTTACTTTTTTATATACAGTCCTCTTTGGTCTAGCGGTCTGGCGTCGGACTTGACTTCTTAAGGTCCCGGGTTCGATCCTCAGGTCGGCTACTAAAAACCAAAAAAATTGTAATGTTGCCCGGAATTGGATATGTGCCCGGTTGACGATAGGCTTGCCACCTATCACATTGTGGGACTTAATATCTTCGGCTAGTCGTGGGTGCCCTGGTTGTGCCTCTGCCTACCCCTTCGGGGTATGGGCGTGAGGATACTTACTTACTTTTACTAGTTACACTTCAGTCAGCTAATGGGGGATAAGAAGTATGATCAAATAAATAATTTTAAATATCCAAGTGTCCTCGTAGGTATCGTCAGCATCATCCTAGCATTCATCCTGATTTTGCGTCACGTTTACGTTTTCGCTATTTCAAATATAACAGAACAGGTAAAAGTATCTTCACGTCCGTATTCCCGAATACGAGGTTGGCAGTTGTACAACATTGTACATACGTCTATCCAAACCCACTATGCCCCACAACGTGAGAGTTGGCAAACCCATCGCCAACCGGGCACTAATCCAATCCCAGGCACCGTCGTTTTTATAAGAAAAAATTGATATAACGCTCTTTTTGTTATTATAATTGATAATTTGAAATTTAAATTTTTAGGTTATAAATGGCGAAAATGCTGCCATCCAATCACCAAAGTTTAGTACTATGGCAACGCGGACGCGACAAGAGTACCTGAAAGACTTAGCTAAGAATTATGTTACGGCTACCACTGTGGACACGGGACAAAAGTTTTGTAAGTATTTTTTTTTACTTTAACATTTTTTAGAGACATAATATTTAAAAAAAAGGTGTGTGTGCGATTCACACACGATAGAAGTGAAACTTCAGTAAATCGACAAAAGAATGAGATGAATATATTTTTGTGTCTCTTACCTGCAAAAGAATGAGATGAATATATTATATTTGTGTCTCTTACCTGTCGTTTTTCCGTTGCACCCGTTTTGAAACCACAACGATTCTAAAGAAGTTTCACTTCAAAAACAGGTCTGCTAATTCTTTCAATTTTTTTTGTGATAGGTTTTGAAATTATTACCCTCGTCATATGTACCGCTTGTATTGTGTATGTGAGGTGAAAGAACATTTTTTACACTAAGCAAAAAGTTAAACAAAAAAATTTTAAAAAGTATTTTTTAAACAAAGTTAAGATGTTACTTTCCCGAATTGACGGAGTCTAAATTTGTCATGCGGGTATATGACCTGATAAAAAAATATATACGCTACTTTTTAACCGAATCTAGATGGAAAGAGGTATTCGACAGTTCTTTTTTTTGTGTGTTAAGCGATTACTCGGGCAATAAAGAATAAATGTTGATGTTTATAATCCCATGTTGGTCCCATATAAAGCTGATTAAGATCTGACTTGTAGTTATTCAAAAACTAGGCTATAATTAGTAATGCCTATTTTTTGTGTACTTCGACGACAAGGCATTGAAGTTGGAGTGTAATTTTAAAATTCTTAATTATTTTTAATACTTAATTTACTCCGATAATAAAAACAGCGTCAAAATTGTAACTTTAGATGTCTACTTTTTTATGGTAAGACAACGAACAAACACACGACTCTCCTGATGGTGAGAGGTTGTCTCTTGACTCGTTGCCTATTGACACAATAGATGTTATGAGTGCGTGTTCTGTGACCGGGATGTCATGCTTATTGTAAAATTCTAACTGCTTCTCTACCTTCCGCACCGGAACATGACACTGTTATTAAAGTAGCAGAATAGGTAAGGAGATTGATCCCTCCCAGGCAAGTTGCATATTGGTTTCCTATTTAAATACAAATAATTAAGCAATTGCAAGAACTATGGTGATAAGCGCTTATCATAAATTATATAAGTTTAAAAAAAAATGTAGACGCGCACAAATACCACTTGTATGGTTCAAGTGAATAAAGATTTTTTGATTCTGATTCTATACATTGTTTTTGCAGCAATTTTCTCATCTCTGTTGAAAAGTGGTAATAACTCTAATAACAACACAGTTTTACTTCGTCAAGAGGATTGTACTAACGATGTACTAGTTGGAGGTGCATTATGTTTTCAAGTAAGTAATAAATAAATATACCTACGTGGACATAAATTCATTTAACCAAGCAAATGATAATGGTTATGAATACAAGTCAACGATATTAAAAACTAAAATAAATGTTGGAATAAACATCCAAATCCAGAACTACAGACATCCAGATGTTCATCACACAAATGCTTCGAAACATGAATCCCCTGTTGGGAATCGAACCCGAGCTTCTCGGTATGGCGTTACACGTGTACTCTAACCTCTTGGCAAACGAGACAATTAATTGTGACAAATGAGGTAAGTGTTTCGTTTTTATTAAACTAATTACATGTTAACTAATTGTTATATAAAACGTTTAGCCGCCAGTCTCCGCTTTAAATTGTAATTTAAAACATTCCTAGATAATTTCTCATTTAATTATGCCAGTTAAGAAATATTGTTAACCTAAACAAACACACTAATTGTGACTGGAGGCTTTTATGTCAGACTAGTTGTTTCCAGCGGATTCGCCCTCGTATTACATTTATGAAGCTTATCCGCGGAAATCTTTTAAGAAACCGTTAAGAAATCTTTCACCGTGGTTTAATGTATTCATATATTGTCATTAATTAGAATCGGTCAGCCGTTTCGACAAGAAAATTGAATATGCATTCACGTTGTCGCATTTACATATATTATTAATAGGTATTATTTAACAATAAATGCTGTGGGGTTAAATTTTTAGTTTTCAGGTATCAAGGATAAATCATTTTTAATTTTAATGAAGGTGATTAGAACCGAAATCCACTTCCTTAAATATAGACTTAGTGTTTAGATTTTCATAACCTGTAACAGAAAAAAAAATCTATGCTGTCTAAACACTCGGAGCCCCACGTACGATTTCGCAAAATTTCCATTCTAAAAAAAATTGTAAAGTACCCTCAAATATTGATTTTACATACATACATACATATCTTCACGCCAAGTCCCTTACGGGGTAGGCAGAGAGTATCGAGTGCCAGACCTCACGATCCTGACAAACCTGTCTTGCTTCCTTCACATTCATAACCCTTTTCATACACACACGCCGGTTTCGGAGACTCTTGACACCACCCTCGGATAATATCCGATTGATCTGATCGTGAAATGTCAGCCTTGGTCTCCCCGGGTACCTATATCCATCCACATTCGCATTGTATATCTGCTTTGTCAATCTTTCATCTGTCATTCTTTCCACATGACCGAACCAGCGGAGCATGCCATTTCGCATTTTAACATTATTTAAATATTGATTTTCATCGCCAAAATCAGTGTTTTTTTTGTTTTTTTTTTATGTGCAAGTACAAGCACACGTCTCACATGATGGTAAGAGATAACTCTGGCTTATAGACACCATAGATGGTAATGGTCTCTAGCCAGGATGGTAGGCCTTTTTACAGGCTTTTCTACTCCCCAAACCGGAACATAACGGAATTAAAATGTGGTCTTGTTGGTCTTAACCAATTTATCTATAACCTGTGCTCGCCTCTTACGAATTGCCTGACAGATAGGCAGTTAGTTGATTAGGGTTAAGTTTTTACTTAAATTTCATGTTTCTGATGTACCAAAACAATTTACAGCAGGTTCCAGTGTGACAATTTTTGATCGTGGAGGAATAAGCGAGACGAGAATTTGGTAATTGTCCACACCCTAAAGCGATATTAACTAATTCTCACTGCTCTAACCGTCTTATTAATAATTATAGACTAAAGCACTTGGAGTAAGGACTAAACAGGAAAACTAAACTTTGGAGTATTTATTCTATGTTTATTAACAATACAGAGGGCTTAATGTTATTTAGCCAAATACTGGCATATCAGTGGTATATTGGTATGTTAAATACAGAAAAAAAAACAAGTTAGTATCTACACACCCATATCCCTGAAGGGGTAGGCAAAATTTGTCCAAATCAGCCACAACTAGCCAAGATAGGTGGCCTACCTACCGCCAACCACCAATGTTGTTCTTCTGACGTTAAAAAACTCATTTTCTCTCGAACTGGGGACCCCATGAATTTGTGCCCAACACCAAACCACTAGATCATAGGCACAACAATAAATATTTTGTTAACTCAATTATTTTATCACAGGTACAAGTACAAGATGAGGGAGCTGGTGGAACACTGTTGGAATGTATAATGGGAATATCAGCTGACTCCATAGTTATAGTTGAAGCCAGCTCACGACAAATTGTTCTTGTTGTGCCAACTAATACTTTATTGGGTAGGTATCGAAATGTATAACATTTGTTATTTTTTTTTTATTAACTGACGTGACTGGTTTTTATATGGCTTAGTAGATTTTTATAAGTAAATGTGTGTGATTTCATGTAACTTTTATTTTTTTTTGGTTCTGTTATAAAAGGAACAGTTATGTAACTTTGTGGTTGGACAATGTACGTCGAATCCGTCTTAATATCGATGGTGAGATAATACTTACCCGTCAAATATTTTTTGTAGCTTTGAAATCGGAATGTGCAGAGGATTTTTGAAACTAATATCGTAGTGGTTATTTGTTTAGACAAAGACGGTAAACAGTATTTAAACTATAATTCTGACGTTACCAAAACGTTATACAACGAATGTTACTGTTTTTTTATTCGTTGTTTTTTTTTACGTAATTTGTATATTCTATTTGTTGTTTTGTTTAATTCTATATAAAAAGGTGAATGCGAATGTATTTACTATTCTTATATATTATTATTTGTCTTTAACTATTTTACGGCTAACCAATTTCAAACATATAGTTAAAGACTAGGGGAACATATATTTTACTTACTATTGTTTCAAAAATATACTGAGGGGAACTAAAAGTCCGTATAAAAAGTAAACGGGTAAACAGCTAGTGAAATGAATGTGTGATATCAGGATGGGTCCTGGCGGGCGGGTGGGCTCGCGTGTACTACCACCGCGGGGAGAGCGTGCGGCTGCGGGCGCGCGGGGGGGCGCTGCTGCGGCGGCTCGCCAGCGTCGCTCCCCCGCACGCCGCGCTGCTGCCCGAGATCACGCTCGAGCGCGGCGCGGCCAACCAACTCGGTAACATACACACACTCACACACTAACTAACTAAATAAGTTCATTTTTCCTCATGATCCCTCCTAAACTCCACGAATGACTTAGGTACACAAATTGTCACCCACTAACATGCGGGCGCACACAATAATCTAAGTGCGCACCCACGTAACATGTATATGTGTAACATGCAAAGCCCCCAATTAAAAAAAAAACACATTTGTAAAATTAATTCGTTTCTAACCGTAAAAGTATTATTTTTTGTTTTATTATCAGTTATTTTAATTTGGTAACTGATGATGGGTTTTATAAGTAGGTTCTATATTTTAGTATATCTATTAATACGCAAAGCACAATCTGAAGGGGTCCAACCTCTTTATTGTACGGACGGAAGAGTATGAAATTTGGCACACTCAAAGCATATAATATGTAGGAGAAGTGCAAAAATCTGATATTTTTCAATATTAATGCTTATAAAGTACATTAAATCAATAAATAAAGCATTACCCACGCTACCATGCATTTGACCCACACAAATATATTGATGATAACGATAAAAGATCACAGATGGCGCACAAAAAAGTTTGGAAACAAAGTAGTTGGTCTTCAGAAATGAAGATGGCTTTCTTATCAACAAGATATTAAAATTTTATTGTGGTCGAATTTCGAACTATGGGCGACATTAGTTGTGTTAATGAGAGAAAAATAAATATAATTGTTGTAATGTAAGGTTTCCACGTGGCGGCGGACGGTCTGGTGACGGCGGTGGAGAGCGGGGGCGCGGCGGCGCGGGCGGGGGTGCGGCGCGGGGCGCGTCTGCTGGAGGTGTGCCGCGCCGCCGTGCACGCGCTCCCGCACGACCTGCTCGTCGATCTGCTCAAGACATCTGACCCCGTCACGGTACCCTTTTACCCCAGTAACATTACTAAAATATTTTTGTCCATGTATGTATTGTTATAGCTTAGACACACTTATAAACAAGATTGGATGATTTCTTGAATTCATGTGATTTGATATCCTGTCTATCCACGCGTGCAGGTGACACTTACGTTTGCGACAAGCGGCAGGTGCGAGTGCCAGAGCGGGGCCGAGCCGTGGGCCCAGCAGCCGGGCCGCCGCCGTGCCACTCCCGGCTCGCCGCCTCGCTCTGACACCTCGGGATATGGCACTGGTATGTTACACGTACACTCATGCCGGTTCCTTTTTGTCAACGAAACGTAATCCAAAGTTTATTTGTAGTTCGCCTAAAAGCAACAAAGCGTTATTCATATTTTATATATAAAATTCTCGTGTCACAATGTTCGTTCCCGTACTCCTCCGAAACGGCTTGACCGACTCTCGTGAAGTTTTGTGAGCATATTGAGTAGGTCTGAGAATCGGCCAACATCTATATTTCATACCCCTAAGTGACAATGGTGACTCACCCCAATTTTTTTTACTAAAATCACAATAAAAAAAGTAGCAGAACACCGTCTGCCGGGTCAACTAGTATATTTATATACGTGCCAACAGGCAGCTCGGGGCGCAGCGCGGCGTCGCCGGCGGGCGGGGGCACGGGCGGGGGAGTGGGCGGGGGAGCGGGCAGTGGCGCGGGCGCAGAGGTGCGCCGACGGTCGCACGACGGATCGCCGCGACACTCGCGCCGTCCGCGCTCCGCCAACACCTCCTCCCTTACCGTATGTACTCTACACTACTTGTGTAATGTTAACCGTGGTTAGCATTTATCTATCTATAGTTAACTTTATTTAGTTTACATCAAATTATTAACTGATGTTATTGAATCAAACGATAACGAAAAATGGGTAACTCAATCACGATTTACAGTCGTCGCAAAATTCTATGTGGGTAGATTTGATTTTAGAATTGAATGGATCTGGGTTAGTCTGAGTACTTTTCAATCTACTCTCGTAGTAAGTCTTCTAGTAATAATTCATTTAAGTGTCCTTAGAACATTATTAACTGGTATAATTGTTTTGCAGGAAGAGTTGATGCGGTTTATGGATGCGGAGCTGGGTGGTGCGCGGGGTGCGGGCGCGGGCGGGGGTGCGGGAGGGGGCGGCGGCGGGGGCGCGGGAGGGGCAGAAGCGCCGTTGCCGCTGCCGGACGCCGCGGCGTTAGACTGGGCCGCGCTCGTGCACACCGCTACACGAGCCATGCTGCAAGTAAGGACAGATTAATTTTTAAACATTTTTATTTACCGTTACTTTGAATCCATCTTCTTCGTCTTTCAATTAGGACTGGGGATGCTATGCAATGACCTATAGCAACGCTACTATATAATACATTTTTTTTTGGATATTTGTTCAATTTAAATGTTTTTTAATTGAAAAAATATTCCAGGTACAAGAAAAATTCTAAATTTATAACTGCTAATAAGGGTTTAATCATTCAGAATTCACTAATGTACTTTGGCAGTTATTTATAAAATTAAATATTGAAAATGACTTATGATATAAGATACATAAAAACTGTCATGAAAAAATCGACTTTTAGTACCAATTAAGCGGTAGAATATACAACAACCAAGTTTGTCGGCTGCCTACTCTCTGATGTATAACGAACTAAGTAAATCAAAAAAAAATATGTACTTATTCACTTATCTATGTTATAACAAAATACAAGCTCAGTAAGTGTAATTATTTCTTTCAACCTGAACTCATTAAAAACTTACCCTGTATAAACTTTTAAAGTGGTGGGCTCATTTCTGTTTAGATGATGTCTATTTTGATTAAACCTTTAAAGATTTCTCAATGTCTAACAGATTTGTGAAGAACATCAATACCCATCAATGGATAACTCAGACCCACCCTTAGAAAACTCTATAAATGACGTCATACAAGACTCGTGGTCCGAAATACCTGTGAGTATACCTATTTCCAAATATGGTCTTAATTTATACACGATAAATTTGGTATAACTTTTCGTTATATTTATAGTAGTTTCGACTATTATAAATGTACGATCATTTTAGTAAGGTCTTGTTAGTTTTAGTTATAAAATAGTCAAAAAGTAAATGTATTCATAACATAAATAAATTATTTTCGTAATTTTAAAATACAGGAGTGGTAGTTAATGTAATATTTACAAAATATCGTCGACGTAAAATACATATATCCATTTATATATTATGTTGTTACTTAGACAAATGACTCAACAACATCAGCACCATTGAGTTCAACCCTTGGAGCGTCGGCTATGTCAAACGCGTCCGGTACGTCCAGCGTGTCCGGTACGTCCGTTACGTCCGGCCCGGTGGGCACGACCGGTACGGTCGGCACGCCCGGCCCGGCCGGGAGCTGCACGTGCGGACTGGCCGAGAGGGTCGCAACCCTTGAAGCCGACGCTAACAATTCTCAACGACTTCAGCGTCAACTCGAGGAGGAGGTAATTTGTTTATTTATTTATTACAGTTCTTTCGCGTGACGTCATCAACCTATTTTCACTTTATGATGATCATATAATATTTTGCTAGAGCGTTGCTGTCCTGTGGGCAGGCTATTAGGCTTGTTCTGCAAGCCTACCGGTTATCCTACCCTCCTAAGCGGAATACGACAGTGTCATTATGGCGGTAGGAATACTTAAGGTTATAAACTACGACCCTGACAAGTTACTGCACAGCACTACCACCGCTGGTTATGTTCGTGATGACCCATGTAACTTACGCTCGCCAGTCGCTACATGCAAGCTGTCTGGCAGAAAGGCAGATGGTATGTTCTCAGAGGATCCGGACCAACACAGGAAAGTGCCTAGATAGGTAGAATACAATGGAGAAGATTAGGTAGAGAGACAGTAATTTTATTCCACACTCGTAGAATTCTTTGATCCTTTAGATCTTGTTGTTTAATGGGATTATGTTTGATAGATAAGTATATTTAAAACTTTATTCTACGATTTTGTCATTATTTTTTACTGCCTTCTACTGTATAATATGTTTACACCAAGTCGCTTACTGGGTAGGCAGAGAGTATCCAGTGTCAAATGTCACGAATCTTGCAGACCTGTCTAGCTTCCTCCGCAATCATAACTCTTTGTGTTGTAGACTCCTGAACCCTCCCTCCCCCCTCTTTGGATAACACCCGAGCGATTTTTTAGGTCTCCCCAGGTACCTACATACATCAATCTTTCATCTACTTCTTTCTTTAGGTTTTGGCATTCGCTGTAGCATTTTGCCATTAGTCAAGTAGAAATTTGCATCAAATTTTCAAAAATCTAGATTCAATTAAAATTAGTCATAACTCGTCTAAAAGTCATGTTAGGATCTTGGGTAAAGCGGTGGCCTCATTACTCAAGCTCACATAGTGAGATTTGGTGGCAACGAGGAAATACACGATACATTGACTTTTTCATGATTATTTCATTTTCCACTTTCACTGAACAAAATGACACCAAAATGACTAATTTTCCCTATATAAATAAGAAATTCAATAATTATTAAAAACTTCGACCATTCTTTCTCTCGATGGCGCCAAGAGTCCCAAATCTTTAATCTGTAGATCGATTCGATTGTAGGTCCGCCGGCTGCGCCGCCACAACGCGAAGCTCCGCGAGGAGTCGGCGCGCGCCGTGTGGCAGCTGCGGCACTTCACGCACTGGCTCAAGCGGACCGTCGACAAGCAGTGACCGCCGCCGCCGCCACAGGTGTGCGCGTGTTAGTTATTTCAGTTATAAAACTCTTGCATGACTCTCTTTTTCCTAAACCCAAAATTAAGCAGATTATGTGCTTATAGTAACCCATAACACAAGGGTTAGTCAACTATATTAATATAAAGAAATAAAAGAGATAAAAATAGATAAGATTGAATTTAAGTTTATTAACTCAAACCCGGAAATACCTGACCCCGTCGGGAATCAGACCCGACTCTTGCGGCTGGTCGGATGTAACATCTGGTTCTGTGCTAATATTCAATGAAATCGGTTCAGGTGCTATTCGCTGAAAACTAAACTTACATACTTTTACATATTATATAGGAGTAGAGGTTCCAGAGACTGGATCTGAATTCATTGAAAGTTACAATAAGAATCATGTCAATTTTGATTGTTAATAACTTGAACAATGCTGAGAAGACAATAAGGTTTGTTAATAACCATACAAAAGCATGGTATTAAGTTGTGTTCTTAAACACGAAACTCAAAAACTGCTCGAATAATATCATTCCACTTGAGGAAAATTACTATGGAGAGACAAACTAGAAAAAGTGCAAAAAACGTAGAAAAATAACACTTTTTTCCCATGCAAACTGTCATTTAATTTCAGACGATACTCGCAAGGCTTCTAAATTCAATAACTTGATATACTTTAAAAATACTGTAAAAATCGAAACGGTTTAATAATCGAAACAAGGAATGAAAGATTAATATATATATTTTTTGCTTTCAGCTCCCTTGTCAATTCTAAAACACCACATTTAGAATAATCGGGTACACGCAGTACTCAATCCCGTAATTCCAGTGTTGAGGTCGACAGTTATATCCAAAGAGTAACTATTTAATTGTAATTATTATTACTCTCGCTGCATCTTATGAATTTTGTGCCTTTCTTAAGCTTCTAGTGAAGCTATTATTTTGGCCTTCAAGTTGTGTAACTTATAGAAGCGTCTATGATGTTTGTTATTGCTTATCTGTGAACAATATTATTATATAGTTGCAATTTGTATTTAATCGTCTTATATAACTTTAGATACTACGATCTATTCGTCTACATATTTACGTTTCCGTCTTCAATAAAGCTTTTCTTTAATTTCGAAAAAAATAAAAATAATTGTAATTAATTCATATCAAATGATAATTTTCAAACTGAACGTGGTTTTGAAATGACTTTAGAATTTCGCGAATTGTATTAACTTTCTGTCTGATTATAATACAATGAAAATCCCTACCATGAACACTTATAGGACTATTATATCTATGTTGCTAAATTTCCACTAATAAAAGCAACTTTATGACATACTTTATAAGGTTGTCTTTCTGATGACAATAAGTATTAATGAAATAATATTATTTTCGGATCTTGTAACAACCCTCTGCTGCTGTTAAAATTTGTCACTTATTTAACGTGACATCTTGTTTGTTGACAAGATGAAATAGTCCATTGATATACACCTTTAATGTTGATGTTTGTTACTTTTTTAATATTTTTTGTAATCCAAACTGTATTTTGGTTAATAATTTGTCATGAACCCTTTGCTGCTATATTATGCTAGATTAATTGCTGTTTAAATCCTTGTTTATTTTACATTCGTGAACATTGCTCTGCTATAAATTATTACACTAGCTGTTGTCTCCTGCCCGTTGCCTATATCTCGTATTAAATTGACTATAAGGCTTAGGGGTTCCGCGGGAACCTCTAAAATTCATTTAAATTGCTTAAGCCATTTTAAAGTGTTAATAAATCGTAAAACTTTCGAGTTTGTAATATTAAAATATGTAGGTATATTTGCATTTCACGACATTAGTTAGTGTTATAAAGAACGCGGAAACGTAAATATGCTTTTAGACATTTTATTAATTACATAGTAAAGTATGTAAGCACTTTTCCTATTTTAATCTGAGATTCGTAAAAGCTGTAAGGTGAACACCAATTAACATAAGGTATACGTAAGTTATTTATAACCGGTAGTTAATAGTAACCTGTAAACTGGTGTATGGTTTTAATTAAGCGATAGTGAAAAGATATTTATTGATATTATATTTATCTTAAATTATTGCAAGTATCTAGTAGGTAGACTGTTGGGATAAGTTTTTTTTTTTTGTAAATACTATACAGGGGTCTCATATCCGCGGGGGTATAGTATGGTAAACGCAGCTATTAACGACTTATCATAAGTCTGCAACTTTAACCGTCCCAACTAATTTTCATTTCTTTCTTATTTCGAAAGATTTACAATATTTATTGTTAACATCCCATGTGTGGTATGCATAATACATGTGGTTATTTTATTTTATACATATTTTTTTTTCAAAGAAGAAATAAATGAACATAGTTAAATGGGTTGATGATACTTGAAGATTTTCGATGGATCGTTAATAGCTGCATTTATCATATACAAATATAAAGAAGACATTTCTTCCTGATATTGACTGCAGTATATCCTTAAACAAACAATAATATTATTTATTATTGTATTAACATCAATATCGTTTCTTATTCGCATTTACATCTAAACTAAAACTTCCAGTGAGAATACAGGATTTCGACATTCGGACACTATTAGATCATGTTTTTTTGGGTGAGTATGAAAAGCACACTGTATCAGACTAACAACCATTTCATTTATCTATCTACAGATAGAGATAAGGCGACTACAGTTTTGTTGTTAAGATAGCTTTGGTTATTCTTGAAAAAACACTGGTTATCTGGCAACTGATTTATCTCTGTCCATAGATAGGTTACTGAAATTGGCCATTAGATTTAGGGAAATTATATGGTTAAAATAATAGACAAACTTTATTCACAATATCCGAGAGTGTTTTAATATTTCCCATTATATCATAAACACGGAGAATCCTCTAAGTTCGAAAACCGAAATAAGTGACTAATGAATAAGAATTTCTTCTTATCAAAAGCAGGACAACCACGCCTGCGGATGTGTAAATAAAATTGTGTATTGTTCTGTTATTTAAGCATTATACGAGTAAGCATATATATTAGTACGTAATATACAGACTTTAAACCTGCCAAATATTATTACAGTAAGTAATTCATTAGCACAATGAAACTATAACACCAATTTTAACTTATCCATATTCAAATACATAAGTTTCATTACTATAATATACTATCAATTAATGTGTTTAAAGATGTTTATTTGACATAGCTTTGTCTGCTAGCTCAAAAAAATATAACGATTTTTTTTGGAATAATAATAAAATAATATTTACTGAAATGCCCAAGTGTAAAAACAATATGTTCGTATAAATGTTTTTGTAAAACCCACCCAATATCGTAACAGTAGAACTGACAAGTAGAATACACATATATCGTTAAAAAATCAGGCTTGTTTTTAAAAAGCTTGTTTTAAAATGTCTTTAGTAATAAACATTTAAAACAAAATCGAAACCTCGTAACATTGTGAACGAATAAATTATACTTAGGTATTTTTTATATGGTAGCCCTAATAATAAGACAACGATCAAATAATATTTTTTTAGAATCTAAATTATGTTTACCGACGCCTTTTTCTATACGTCAATTTATATATATTGGCCATCAATCATGTTTTTATAAGACTATTTTGTATTATATTTAATTTGTAAGCTAATTATCAAGTTGATTTAAACATTTTTTATGAATGTGATTAAATATTATTCCGTGTAAATATAACGAATCTCGACTTAAGTTTTCTATATAAATAAATCAAAGCTTTATTAGTTTAAGACTGTAATGTATTTTTTTTTACTTTAAACTAATTTATATTTGGTATTTTTTGTTCAATTATTGTTATTATCAATTTAAAAGCGTAATATGTGAAGGATAGTATTATTTGCTAATATTTAATCAACATTGAATATAATGTGATTCTCTTTTGAGTTCCTTAAGTTTTCTTAGTCGGTTACTCGTATTGCATTTGTTGCATCGTTGACTTGTCACATTTTTTCACATCACAAAGATTTTTTTAAATATTTTTTTAGTAAGTTGAATATAACCTTTTTACCTATTTCAATTCGTACTATGTTTTTTGCAAAGAATAGCTATTTATTTTACAATTATTGTGTTGCTTATTGAGTTGTCAAAAAAAAGTACATGCAATAATCTTACGAAGTCATTAGAATTTTCGTGCTAAGCCTACATTACATTTCGTTGTTTGTTCAACTTTGATTTATCAATAATTGTAACCAATTTAGATAAAAATTAAGCTAAATAAGTTAATGTTATGTTGATTTTTCCTGTAGCCAAATATTTTATGGAAGATAGCAGAAATTTTAAAAAATGGCGTAAAATTAAATCTTTTCGATAGGATGTTATTAAATAAACATTAAAAAGTTCGTTTTTTTTTCAATAAAAAACTTGCTACAAATCTGTATGAATAAGTGTCCGTGGTCAAAAAAACTGTAGATTTTTTTTATTATCTTCTATCACCTATTGCACACATCCGTCCTATAAAAGTAAAATATTAATATTGATAATAGAAACTGTACCACTTCTAGTTGCTCTTTTATATTAAACTTCAAGATATTAGTTATATAGTTTACGATACATTTTCAGTTAACAATCAAGATTTAGTATTGTTTTAAATCAATGTCGAAATAAAATTCTAGATAAAAACCTATGTACTTACAGAATTTTCAACCGCACTTTGACTTTAGAGTATGAATAATACTTGTTAAAAAAAACATAGATAGCAATATCAATGGGGTTTGATTGTTGGTTTTGGAGTCCTGTACGGAGTTTTAATATGGTGCTGATGCTCGCTGACTAAACATATATAAAGTAATCGCTATCTTTTTCAATGAATAGAAAGAAATAAAACACTTAGTGATGTCAAATTAGTTCATTTCTATTAATGTTTAATTTATAACTTGGGCTATGTCAAAAGCTGAACAAGTTAGTTTGTCTGACTAAATTGACCCGTCGTAAATGTTCCATCCCTTTTATTTTTAATTATTTGTAAAAATAGTATTTCAAGTAAGTTTAGACAATGTGTATCAGAATTGGCACTTTTGCTATGTACATAGGCACATTTAAATTATGTGATAGCACATAGCTTGTTATTTTTTTCTATTCCTTACACTGGAGCCGTTTTTGTTCAATAATCCACGGTTGTTATTTGTCATTTGTCTTTTTTAGGACTACATTATTAAAATATTAAATTTTTCTTCTACTTTATTATGGTTGTCCTACACATTTTTATTTTACATAATTATCTGTCAAATTTATAATAAGTAATTATAACTTACATCTAAATAGATATATTTATCGGATTACAAACGTTTTGTCTTACTCTGAACTTTGAACAACAGCACTTGAGTAATGTATAATCATGAAAGTGAATCGTTTTTGTTAAACCTGTTCTGTAAAGCCTGGGTTTTAATAGAATACATGGGTACCTTAGTACTAGACTTACATACGTACGTACATATCTTCACGCCAATTGCCTTACGGCATAGGCAGAGATTATTTTCACACCTAAGATTAGTCTCAAACCTCACGATTCTTGGAGACCTGCCTGGCTTTCTCCACATTCATACCCCTTTTCATACAAACACGTCGGTTTCGGACACTCTTGACACCACCTTCGGATAACACCCGAGCTATTTGATGGTGGGATGTCAACCTAGTTCTATAGTATAAAAAACGCTGCGCGAAGTACATAGCTAAATGTCGTACTTCGCACAGCGTTTTTTCACTACTTAGCCAAGTAAGCTTCTTGAATACGGGTGTTATACTACTACTACTACTACTACTACTTATCTGTGGTATATAATATGTTCAATAACATATTATTTTGTATTGGATGCTTATCATAAAATTCTAAATTCATTCCCAAGTATTTTTTAATAAGTGTAAGAGCCACGACAACTTCAGCTATTCGGTTTATTTTTTTGCCATAATTTTTTATTAATACTAATTAAACGAATTTTAAAGTGTTATTTCACGGGCTATACATAATTCTTTTTGCTTCATTTTTGAACTAGGTACTTTACCCACCCATTTCTAGATAAGTTGTATGCCCTTCGTTCGATGTTGTAAGAATATTTATAGTTATATTTTTAATAACCAAAGTGTCAACTGTTTACCGCCATAGTTTTTGTGTATTATACAATTTTCTCATTTTCGCAGTTTCTTTAAATGTTACTGCAAAAATAAATTTTGTACATTTATTTTAGGACATTCCAGTTAATTTTTAATAAAGTGTATACCAAAGAATCGTATTTTTTTACTCCTTTCTAATGACGATAGAGTGCTGTGCAGCAATTTGCCCTTGTGAGTCCACCGCCATGCCTAGTCCTACCGCCGTAATTACTATCATGTTGAGGTCCGTAAGGTAGGGTTGCCTACTTCCACAATCGGCCTAATACTGGACAGCGACACACTTGTAACATCTTCGTTGTCTATAGACCAATGTTTTGTTTTACCGTCAGATGACCCGTGTGCTTGTTAGCTGATCGCTCATTTAAAAAAAATATGTAACTAAATGTAACTAAAGTAAAAATGAAAGGAAAAAGGCTTTATAAATTATTTCAGTATGATTTGAGTAAATAACAAATTACTTATTTTTTCCAGGTGGTTTAATCAAAATAGAGAAGGGCTTAGAAACCCCATCCCGGGGGGAACGAAGTTCGTGGAAGTATATATGTAGTATATAAGATATTTCGGCCTAGTAGTACGAGGGTCAAACTGAAAGTCTTCGGCGTCCATAAAATGTTTTCCTCGAAGTTTTTCTTTTATTTTCGGGAATAAATAAAAATCGCAGGGTCTCAGGTCGGGGCTATACGGCGGGTGACCCAGTAATTCCACGTCTGAGGTCGCCAAATAGTCGATCGTTTGCCTGGCGGTGTGCGACGAGGCATTGTCGTGATGAAGAAGGTTCCTGCTGCGAGGTCGTTTCTCTCGAACTTTTTCCAAGACAAGTGGCAAACAGTTGTTAGTGTACCACTATGCATTAACCGTTTTCTGATCCTCTAAGACAACTGTCGCGTAATGACCTGTCTTTCCGAAGAACGAGGCCACCATCTTTTTTCCAACACTTCGACCTCTCTTCACTTTAGTTGGCAACTCTTCGGAAGGAAACACCCACTGAGCAGACTGTCTTTTGGTTTCCGGATCATAACAGTAAATCCAGCTTTCGTCACCCGTTAGTATGTCGAACACAGCATGTGAGTCACCTCCGTTAAATTTTTGGATCATTTCTCGGCACCAATTAACACGGCGGAATTTTTGAGCCTCGGTCAAATTATGCGGTATCCAGCGGGCACAAAGCTTCCTGACCGCTAAATGTTCATGGAGGATTTTGTGCACTTGACTCATACCTATGCCTAGACTTGTCCGAATCTGCTGATAGGTCACTCTTTTGTCAGTCTCTATCATACGCCGCACAACACTGATATTGTCTTCAGTCGTCGCTGTAGAAGGCCGTCCCTCACGCAAATCATCAGTGAGATTAGTTCGACCACGTTTGAATTCATTAAACCAGTTGTAAACTGTGGCACGAGATGGGGCTTCATCGTGAAAAGCCAATCGAAGTCTATCATAACTTTCTTGTTGACTTATATGACATCGAAAGTCATAAAAAATCATTGCACGAAAATTTTCTCGGCTTAAATTCATTCTGACGTGCACAATTTTCAATTTGCCGCCAAATCGTAAAACAAATGACAAATGAATGAAATGTATACTCAATATTATTGGTTGTTTTGTTGTTTTTTAATTTTATCCCAGTCGGGGAAAGGCAAAGGATCTGAGTCCATACAGCCACGTCTTCTGTAACAATAAATCTTTTTCTTGTTGCATATTTTCAATTCATGTCTTCCGTAATCATTCTTTATTTCAGTCATTAGTCACTAATTTACAAAGTCATGTCTGGTCTTGAGTAAAACGGTGGTTTCGTTACACAAGCTCGTCTATGAGATTTGGCGGCAGCGAGGAAATTGACGTTACACTAATTTCTTCTTGATTATTTCATTTGTACACTTTCACTGAACAAAACTAAACTAATTCCCACCTAAATTAACCAATTTTGCTCATGTTTTACACTAAATTCAATAATTGTGAAAAAAATACGACCATCTTCATTCACGATGGCGCCAAAACTCTCAATATTATTGGTAAAGAGTTCTATTTTCAAAATTTAAACTTATTTTTTTTAATATAATGCTTTTAAGTTGCCAGTTCTAAAAACTTTCAGTTTGGCCCTCGTAGTGTTAATATCGACAAATAAAAAAAAGAGATCGTGAGTATCCCGTATAAATAATTAAAAATGTTATTTAAAATCTAGCTTACTAATAATTCTTCCAAGTGCTCACTTAAAAGTAAAAAAATGGTTTGAATGTAAACTGATCAATTATTTTTTGTAATGATTATGAATCTTGTAATAAATATAAAGAGTTAACTTATTTAAGCATAAGCATATTTGCACACCACAATATAAAAATCACTAATATTCTTTTTTTCGTTTAATTACACTTCCCTATTTAGGTATAAGCCAATTGAGTAGCACAAAGTAAGTAAGGTGATAGTTGCGATTTCTTTCGGTAGGTAAATAATAATTCTTATCTATTTGCCTGAACTTAACTATCAATCGTCACTAATAGATCGTGTATCGATATCGGTACTCTACTTTTTCTGGACAGCCTTATAATGTCAAAATGGCAGACATATATAGTAACCGATGGCAGGCTTTTTTCGTAGGTATTTCATGTCCATATACATAGAGGTCAATGGGGACTAGTCGTGGGTGCCCTGAGTGCTGATTATGTATCTCAGTGGCCAACTCAAAATGGAAAAGTGTACATCAAATGACGTCATTTGTTTGCTATCTCTGTTGTATTTCTGTTGGTCACTGGAGATAGCAAATATAAAACACGTCATTTGACAGTTATTTAATGTACACTTTTCCATTTTGAGTTGGCAACTGAGATACATAATCAGCACCCTGGTTATACCTCTGCCTACAAGGATACGGGCGTGAAGATATTATTTTAAATTAAATGAAATTTATTTGCAGAATACGTGTGTTAAAAAAATGTTACGCGATTATCTAGCACTCCATATTCTACAACATAGTGGTATGCAAATATTTTAATATTAAAAAAAACATATTTTAATAGCTATGTTTTAATGCCCAGATATTTTTATATAAGTAAGTATTACAAGTTTAGTTGTTAATTACATATAAATTAAAAAAAAAGACGTGTGGCACTCGGGGACTCGGGTAAAGCTATTGCTTAAGCTGGCATGAGTCAATAGATTGCGGGGCGAAGAGGACTACGCATGAGCAGTAACGCCGATACAACCAATGCCACCTAGAGGCGAGTTGCTGAACTAAAAAGACAAGAGTGAAAAGTCATTAAAAGTTCTGCTATTCATCGGTAGATGAATAAAAGTAAAACTAAAAAGTATCAACGCTGCGCCGGCCGGAGTGGGGTAGTTAGGTTTTTTTCGTTGCGGAATTTCTGGATTCGGTCTTCACGCTCAAGGCTCGCGATAGAAGCTGTGCAATAGCTTAATAAATTTTTAAAACATAAATAAATTTACATTTTAAAATTGAGTTTTTGATAAAATATTAAGCCATTTCTTGTGATACATCTATGTATATCTCAATAGTTTGCATAGGTAGTAAAATTGCTAATAAGGATAAATAGCCCTGTGAAGTTGTAAAAACCTCGCGGTTAGTAACAAATTAGTCATTTAAAAAAAATAAGGAGAGGTGAGGGTTCTCAGTATTCTCTTTGGAACATGCTTCGTGCTTTACGATCGTTGACCTCTAAATATATTCCTCAGAAAGAATATAATCACTACGTTTTAATATTCCCATTTCTATGTTCAACATAGGAATAGGAATATATTTAAAGGTCAATGATGTTCAACGATCAAAATCAATGGGTGAATCTGTGATTGTGATGTCAACATACAAGTAATCTGTGCATACAAGTCAAGGACTCAAATTGTCATTCATATACTTGTCAATTATGATTTAAACATGTCATTTTGCATGTCATCATGTGTCAACTCATATTAATAGTGTTTTTGTTTTGAATGTAAACAGTGAATAATCAATAACAATTACCTGAAAAACAGTAACTCCTTCTCTGCATTAGTTCAATTAATTAATTATACCATAGTTTGCCTACCAATATTAAATATAATCAATCGTTTCAATTCTTGTGTTAAAAAATTGATTGTAAGGCATGTTTATAGTCGAATAAAGTTATGAAGTGTATAAATTGTGTTAAAATGAATAGCGTGGAAGAAGGTGTTATACCTAGCGAGTTTATCGAATATGACTTCGCGGAGGATGCCTTGGATTTTGAGGTGAGATATCTTGAATAACATGGCTATTTACGTTATGATTTCTTTTAACCTCTACCTATTTTTATAACTTATATTCTTGGCTTTTCAGTTTTGTTAGTATTCTAATCATAATAAGCCATAATTCAGCCTCGGAGAATTTTGAATTGTGTCAATAAATTTGTTAAAGTTTAAAAGTATATCATTGTGAGAGATAATTAATTATCTGAATGAGTAATTGTTTACGGTTGAATGACACGAAGGCAGCCCTACATTAATTGCAGAGCTCTTGTCAAAGAGTACCTATTTATATTCCTTATTGCAGAGCTATCTAGCTGTTACAGACAACATGCAGTTATTATTTATTATAACATAAGTCTGAAACCTGATGCTACTATGATTAGGTATCATGTATTCTTAAATTTTACAGGTCTGGGGTGGGATTTAGAATAGCATACCCTGAATTTGATGGTGTGAAGGGTGTAGGCGGATAGTACACGTTCAGGACAACCCCCTAGTATGGTTTTTAAAACGCGGAAATGCTAATTTCATGGCTAAAATATCACTCGAAAAATCTAATTTTAGGTTACTTTTTTCTAGGGACACTTGATAGAACACAGTATTTTGTACGAAAACTATACGTATTGTGTATCCCGACCGCGCCTGTTCGAAATAATTGCGAGCACTGAAGTTTTTATTCGAAAACCAGACATATCGCGTCATCAAAAAAAGTTAAATTTTTCGAGTGTTGACGACCTTTTTTTAATTTTTTCATTTTCTCAAAAAGTACATACTTCCGCGCTGCGGCGATAGTTGAGGACGGTTCTAGAGAGTCCCCTCTCCCCTCTCGCACTCTCATTTTCGTAAAATTCGGGGTATGCAATTCTAAATTTTAACCCAGGTCTGTTTACTTTGATTATTTAGATTTTCAAAGCCTTTCCAAGTGTTATTTGAAAACAATGACAGTATGCATTTTTAAGCATATTCATCCATTTTAGATATTCTTACTATCAATTGTTTTCATGTATTAAGTAAGTAAGTATCTTCACGCCCAAATCCCCTAAGAGGTGGGCAGAGGCACAACCAGGGCACCCACAACTAGCTGAAGACACTAAGTCCCACAATGTGATAGGTGACAGGCTTATCACCAACTGAGCACATATTCAATCCCGAGCAACGTTTTTTTTTATTAGGAAATTGGAAAAATAGTTATTGTTGCCCGACCCGGGAGTCGAACCTGGGACCTCTTGAAGCCAAGTCCAACACCTGTACCACTAGATGGTATAAGTTTCGAATCATACTTTATGAACTTACTTTAATGCATGAGGTTATTTAAGATATCACTTGCGCTGTTACCACTTATGGTTCACATGAACAAAAATTATTCTGGTTCTTTCTGCTCAATAGAGAACTGTTATGAGTCAGTAGTAAACAATTTAGTAACATCAGTATACAGAACAATATTACTTACTGAGCATCGTCAGTGTGCCTTGATGAAAAATATGTCTTTTGTGGAAGATAGACTGAGAAAATGCTTTTCAAAGAATAATTTCTAAGTCTGAATAAAGACAAAAATATACACGAAAGAGTGTAATTTGTAAAAAAAAATGTGAAACTCATATACTGTTTACTGAACTTTTCTGAAAATATTTTCTGATAGGCGACATGTATTTCTTAACTTAAGAAATACATGTCGCCTATCAGAAAATATTTTGCTTGTTAATGCTATATATATATACATGTATATTTATTTAAATTTGGCTGTGTGAGACCAAATTCATTTAAATCTTTTTTGTAACTAAATATCAAGTGTCTGGTTGTCATCCTTCCACCCTAGTTTGTGAGTGTATTCTAAAATAACTAATTCTGCCTCCAGTTATTTACTTTTTGTTTTGTAGGCCCAGGATTTTTCTAAGTACTTTGTTCTGTACTACACTCCTGTTTCCGTTTCCCTTTCACATCTCAAATACATACGATAGGCTTTATTATCGTACACATTTCTGGATTGGTGAAGAGTATGCAGATCTGAGGCTATGCCATACCAATGATTGGCAGGTATTATTAATATAAATTATTATTGTAATGGAATTTATTTGATTCATTGATGACATATTTTTTAATCTTAACTTGGACACAGGATTTGAATTTATTTATGTTGATGTAATGAAATATTATAGCTTAAGTATGAAAATCCTATAATGTAGTCAGTTTATTTATCATATCTTTTATTTACTTAATATGTTGCACCATACATTACTAAAGAGGTATCTAAAGATCAGAAATATAACAATTAAATAGTTAAATGTAATAATACACATGTCGTATTATGTGAGGGCTAATATTCAATGTTAATAATAATTGTGTAATGGATGAATAGTGTGGTACAAACCTAAGTAACATTGTTTTTATTAAAAAAACAAAAATCATTATTGTAACACCTAAAGACACAGACAGATTTTTAGAAAAAGAAATGTTATAAATTCCCCAAAAGGCACTGGAAATTTTATACATTGTGTCAAAATTAAAGGAAATACAGTTTATAATCATATATTTTATAAATTCAATAGTAGGTTCTTTGTACATTGAAGATGTAACAGAAAAAAAATGTTGCATCATTAGTCACCTCTCTGGTATAGCCATCTGGTGTTAGACCTGACTGCATAGGGTCCTAGGCTGGATTCCCAGATCAGGCAGCAATAAGAAAACATGTTTTCTTTAAATTTTCTTGATAAAACTACTTTAACTGGAATTGGATATGTGCCAGATATTCGATAGGCCTGCCTCTTGTAACATTAAGGGATATAGTGTCCTCGGCCAGTAGTGGGTGTCCTGGTTGTACCTCTGCCAATTTCTTCGGGGATACAGGTGTATACTTGCATCATATGTTTTTACTTTACAAAAGAGCTGCTGGCCAAATTTTGAACTGGTCCTTAGTATTTAATTATTTAATTTAAAATATATGCTATCACTTATTCAAATCAGGTTACAGTAGTGATCGTTTTAAAATTACACAATTGTAACATGGGCAAAGTCATGGGCACAGCCTTGTAAAATAAACAAACACATTACAAGAACTAATAGAGTGCCCTACCCTGGAATTACTCATCTAACAAGTATGTCAAAGTCGTAACTTGTAACTGCCTAGTTGTTACTAGTATTGTAACTGATAATGGCCCAGTGTAAATTAACTGTTTTAATTTGGAAATACAGTAGTAGAAAACTTGTGTTTACATTATTTTATTGTGAACATATAGTTCTATTCAATGTCATCTATTTTTTTGTGTCTGTGTGTAGCTTTAGTTTCTAGGTCCAATGTTTTGGAAATTGGTGTCAAAGTTCTATGTTTTTAGATCTTAAGAAAAAACCAAAAATTGAAAGTTTCTCAAGCTCACTGTACCATTCGTTCTGGCAGTTTGTTAGTGGTACGCAAAGGCAACACGAGTTATTACCACCAAGACCTTTGGTAGAGCAAGTAACTTGCAGGGGTGGGGATCCACCGCCTTACCTATTCCTGCTGCCATAATGACAATGTCATATTCGGGTCCAGGCAGCCAGTAGACTTTCTTAATTGGCCTAACACCCCGGCCACTGGAGTCTAGAGAGGAGACTAGAGTCCGGCTAGGAGCCGGATAGGCTGTGGTTATCACTTGCTTTCTTATTTATTTTTAAATATTTAAAATATATCATATTGGATGTAATGTAATCGCAAAATTTAAAAAAAAAACATATAACCGTGGGACCGTGAGGAGTTATGACACACACACACACACACACACACACACACACGCACGCACGCATGCA
>NJDC01001021.1:252116-275076 GCA_002245475.1 Calephelis virginiensis
TCGCAGCTTCGCCAATTTCACTTTGAATTTGTTTCAGGGAATAATTGAAATCATTCGATCCCCTTTTCAGAAAATAATGCACGTCAAACACCATTTTCCGTGCCTGTCTTTTCAAAACAGTATTCCTTCTCGGCCTCGGCATTTTCACTGTTTAAAAACTGTTTAAACTTAATCAAACAGTGAATAAACTAACAAACACAACAAACAAATCAACAAAACAAACTTAACAAAAAACAACAACAAAAATTAACGATGACAACAAAACAATTCAGAACGCGACTGTACACTGGAAGTGCGCGGAGCGTCGTATCGGCACGGGGAACGGAGTACGACTGGAGAGCCAATCGGCGCAACGCACGCTCGCCCTTCACCCCTGTACCCCGCCAAGACACCTTATTTTTTACTTCTGCGCAATAACGGTCAGCGCTAGAGTTTCGTGCCGCGACCCAGTGACACAATTTGTTTGTTTGTAATCTAGTAAAGACGGAGCCGACTTCACACTAGTACTAGACACACTTTACAAACAAAATATGTGATTGGTAGTAGTTATAGCTTATTAATTTCAGATTTGTAAGCATTGTTAAGTTCATTCATACAAATCCTTATTCTCACATACCTACTACCCGCGTTAACGGTAAAGAAAGGAATTAAAAATTTCGCCACGGGACTTGAATCCTCGGTAGCTCAAATGGTTAGAGCATTTTGTCGGCTTGAGACGAAAGGTCACAGGTTCAAATCTGTTCTGGGGCGAAATTTTTTCTTTCATTAAAATTTGTAAAATAGAATATAATAACTAGTTAGTAGGTATTCAATACATTTTACCCGTTATTTAGATTAAAGTATTAATTTTTAATTACAACTTGATGATTATAATTAATACTTGTATTAAGAAGTATTAAGTATTAGATGTCACTTGCAGCTACGCTTGTTTATGTAAGTTAGCTTTTTCGCGGGAATCCGTTTAGAGGTTGGGATAAAAAGTAGCCTATCTCACTAACACAATCTCACTCTCCAGTGTCATAAATATCACACACAAAAATTATACTATAGCATCACTCTGTTAAGGCGCGTTTAAAGGACAAACAAACAAATAATAATTTTAAAACAAAATAAAAACCCTCAAAAGCCCACCCACCCTGCAAAAGCAACCGGTCATAAAATTAGTCTTATTTTTGTAATAGCGTTTTAACCAGTTTTTATTTGAGGCGTATATTGGAAAACAACAATCCCACTTTTTTTATTTGCTGGCGCCATTTTGAAAATTTATACAGCCTACTGCGACGAATTCAACGACTCATGCCAGAAATATTACACAGAAACCCATTGTGCGATCGGGATTTAAAGTAACCTATTTGTTAATCCAGGTCACAATCTATCTATGTTTCGAATTTCAGACAAATCCGTTCAGCCACTCGAGCGTGAAAGAGTAACAAACATCCGTCCATACATATATACATACAAACTTTCGCATTTGTAATATTCGTAGAATGGCGTGACAAAGAAATTGACATACCTGCAAACGAAAAACGTTACCCTCCTTCTGACCAGTCGGGCATTAAACACACTTATTATAATAATACCTATAAAGATGTGAATCAGAACGCACAATTGGCATGAAATCTTTATGTTTATAAAAATAAATCCCCATTTCGCGAGGTGACGCATCACGCCTGAACTGATTTTGCTAATTAATTTTTTGTTGTGTTATTGCCAGGAGAAGGTTCATATGAAAGGAAAAACCGGGAAAATTGCAAGGAAAATGGTAAAAACAATGCTCCAGGGTTTCTTAAATTATTGTTCCACGTAGGTACCGCTATTAGATTTCAAAGAACAGCGAACCCCTTTAAAGACTGACTATACTTAAATAATTAATCCGGCTTACGTCCACTGTCATAGTTTTAGTTTTGTTCCACGCGTCATGGTGATCGCCGACGGGTACCTACGTTAATGTGATTGGTGGGCTTGCTTTTTGTCACATATGGAGACGATTCTAGGAGCAACTTTACTCACTCCTCGCTTGTACGCACAAGACAGATTAGCCACCGCCATTACGTAAATCTTATCGCGTATACCCGTATGGTACGCGTACAGTAGGGTACTTTGACAAACCCTTTTTTTTTAACGTGGGGAAATCCATCATGGATACTCGCCACTTTCGGGGGAAGTGGCGGGTTATGTGAGACTCCTACTCACTAAAACCCCACGGTGTCCTCCCTTCGCCAGGTACCGGGGCAGTGGGGACGCTTTGGTACTCTTCCACTGCCCCAGCGGCGCTGGATCTCGCGATCCCCGTCGCGCAGCCCCTCCCAACAGGGGGCCGCATGTCGTCTGAAGTGGTGCACGGAGACACAGCGTACACCACTTCGGGGGTTCCAATGGCGACAGGCACCCCCATACCTGCCGTAACCCCATCTCGACCGGGCGGGCTAGATGGAAAGCCCGCCCCCTTCTCCGCGGGCCGTACTGCCGCCATCCCACGCGGGCCAAATGCCCCACCACCCTGTGTGCGGTCCTCGTGTCCCCTCTTGACCATAGAGGAGTACTGAGGAGCGCCCTCCTGGTCCGTATTGCTTTCACCGGGGTCCCAGCCCGACCCCAGTTACTCAGCCCCCCCGCCACGACAAGGCTCGGACCCTCGGGGGGGGACTTTGACAAACCCTGCTTTAACCCATACAAACGGTTAGTAGCTGTTGTTTATTAACGTCCAGCGATGCGAAGTTCGCCGGAGTCACATAAAAATATTTTTGAATAAACTGTATGATGTGAATTGCAATGTTTTATTGTTTCCAAGTGTAAACAAACTTTGAAGCGTATTCTTTTCATGGCGGCCACATTACCTTAGTTTTATTTCAGTCTGAAGGCTGTTTAGCGTTTGGGTGATGTCATTTTCATTTGAGTGAAAAACTATCAACTGCGATCAGAATCTTTTTACCTTTCATTAATCGAGGTTGGGTCCAATCTCGAACGTCAAATTCTTTTTTTATTTACCCCTGACGGAACAGAAGGGTGGGTGTTATAAGTTTGCCGTGTCTGTGTGTAGGTATTTGTGTACATATATGTGTGTATCAGTTGCATCATATTATGTTCATCTGAACATGTGGACCGACTTCGATTCGGATTTTTCGTTTAAAATCTGACGTTTGCAAGCTTTAGAAGCTACATTTCATGAAGGTTTTGTCGGCGGTTACTGATTTTTTTAAATTTAATTATTTATTTGCTCTTAACGCAAGTGGTTTTCGAAATACATATCTGTAAAAGAATATATAAGGTACATAAATATTTTTTAAACAAATTAATGTTCGTAATAATACTCTTTCAGTCTTTTTATAAACGTATACTAAAGTTCTCCTAGCTTTACGTTGCTATTATAGTTAACATTTCGTAAAGCATATAACGTAAATTTAAATCTTGGGGTACTTTAGTCTATGTTCGTTAATATGAAGTTTTGTGTATTGATTTGTTCTTATAAGTACTTCATTATTTACATGTTTATATTGTTGCCCTTTGCCCTTGGTCACAGCGTCCGCCTGAAATGATTGACCAATTTTAGTAATTATTTTTTATTGTGTTAGTTGTTCTTTGGAGAAAGTTCACATATAAATAAATATTAATAGCTAGGACAGGATATAACGACTGTCGGCTCAGCTATCAACGAATAATACAGTAAGTAAACGAAATACTTAAAAATACTGTAAGAGCCACTTGCACATTCCCGAGTTACATTTAATATTGAGTTAAACTTGTCAAATATAAGGTGATTAGCATACTGTATATAATATAAATTATTATGTAGGCTAAGCCATCGTATAAAATCTATTTAGTTCTCCCACGGGAATCTGTTTAAATATCAGGACAAAAAATAGCCTGTGTGTGTCATTCTCTTGTCTCCTAGCTATCTTTACATACGAAAATGATTCCATAATATTTTTCTATTGCTTCCCGGAAAAGGACGAACAGACAAACACTTTCGCATTTAGCGTCTTATTTATAAATGTGTAGTAATGTACTTCAAGGTTTAATCTGGTTTTACAGTTTTCATTACACTGTGAGACAGACTATAATATCAACCTATTTTTTCTTCCACGTTAGTCCATGTTTATTAATAAGAAGTTTAAAGTATAATTATGAATTAGACATTTAAATAATTGCTGTAAGAATGTGGCGATGCAAATTTAAAATTCTTCATTATTTCGTAGTACTTAGTGTTTGTTTCAAGTTATCTATTATGGTAAGTACAAAGATGACTCATGTTGATAGAAGGCATTTATAATTGCTTACTCTCAGGAAATCCGTCCCCTTGTTTGCCACTTTTTATACGTACCTTCTCTGAAATAAAACTAGCCGACACGGCGAACTTTGTATAGCTTGACATTACTGACAGTTTGTAGGTATATAAAAAAAAATAAAAATAAAGCATTTTTTTAAATTTTCCACCTACAACAACTATGGTGTCTATAGGTCACGGTTATCTCCTACCATCAGGAGAGTCATGTGATTGTTCCCATAAAAATACCTAAATACTACAAGATTTAAGTTGACATTCTTGTCTTTGTTGCGCTGAAATACAGAATGTATTTTCAACTTATACCTTAGAGTACTTTAGTCATTATCACGGTTGTCTAGCGGTCTGGCGGCGGACTTGCCTTCTTGAGATCCCGGGTTCGATCCCTGGGTCGGGCAACTAAAAAACTAGAAAAATTGTATTTTCAATTTCCTAATAAAGTTCCTAACGTACTTAATTACTTAATATACGTACTTATACGTAATTAATAATTCCTAACGAACTTTTCTTAATAACGTTCTTAATATAGTATAGTATAGTAATATAATAGTAACTTAATAAAGTTCGTAACGTTTCCTAACGTTGCCCGGGATTGGGTATATGCCCGGTTGGCGATAGGTTTGCCACCTATCATATGGTGGGACTTAGTGTCTTCGGCTAGTGGTGGGTGGCCTGGTTGTGCCTCTGCCTACCTCTTCGGGGATATGGGCGTGAAGATACAAATTGAACGGGTTGAACAAAGTGCGCCAAGACAGCTAGTACAGAATATAATTTCAACTTAAACCTTAGCGTACTTCTATCAATGTCTATATATACACTAGCTGATCCGGCAGACGTTGTTCTGCTAAATTTTTAATGTGATTTTAGTAAAAAAATTGGAATGATTTACCCTTATTACTGAGGTGTATGAAAATTAAATAGCAGCCGATTCTCAGACCTACTGAATATGCATATAAAATTTGATGAAAATCGGTGAAGCCGTTTCGGAGGTGTACGGTAACTAACATTGTGACACGAGAATTTTATATATAAGATATACATATCAAGCTAAACGACTGACTTTACTTAAGTAATAACTATTAAGACGAATCAAAGTCGCACTGAAACAAGTTCCTAACTTCGAATATAAATTTCATATATTTATAGAACTAACAAACCTCAATTACTCAGTGTTGCCATGATAATCTACCGTCGATCGACCTCGGGCTAATGTATACTACATTAATAAATTGAATAAAAATGTTTAGTATTTCCTATCTAACATGGTTTTCGTGACAGGGGAATATTTCCCAGACAAATTTTACCAAATTCGAAATTAAGTCCGTGGGGGGTAAAAAGCGTCAATAGTAGGTATAGCGTGACGCACGCAAAGCCATGGTGGGACCACTGTTGAAATACACTCATAATAAACTTCTATACTAATCGATACTAAAATTTGGTTTTGTTAGACTTCCGTTGGTTTCAAAGACTCTTGACACCTTCGGATAGTATCGAAGCAATTTGATCGTGGAATGTCAACCTATGTCTTCCTGCATATTTATATTCATCCATATACGTATTGTAGGTATATCTGCTTTGTCAATTTTCTTCTGTCATTCTTACCACATGACGGAATCAGCGGATCTCTGGAGCCGGCGTGGTTGGATGCAAAGCCAGTGCCAGGTTTGCAAGGATAGTGAGATTTATGCACTAGATAATAAAACTTTTTTTATACACTAGATACTTTCTGCCCACCCTATAATGACATGGCGTGAAGATATGTATGTATGTGAAGAGATCCGTTAGTCATGCACCAATATAAGGACACCACCTCACCAATACATTGAACCAATATAATGACATCGAACTCATGCAAACATCAGTCACCTTACACGCTAGGTTAGACTGTAGAAAAACTGACAGCAAAACCTATCTTATAATGGACGCCTTACGTATGTCGTTGCTGTTTGCATTTTAACATTTGAGCATTGGAATTTGGAGTAAAAATAATACATTTGCCTAATTTTTAGAGCATAAGCTGTAGCATAAGTTGCAGTAAAGATAATTATTAGCTCATGTGTTATTGTAGTTTGATTACTTATTTTTTATTCGTACACAAGCTACTACTCTATAACTAACCGTGCTTTGCTAAAGTGTCAAATTGTATAAAATCTTTATAAATTGTAGTCTATAATATTTCTCATGTATAAACTATACTACTGTAAAGTAGTAGAACTAAACCGTTCAGTAGTAGTTGAATGAAAGAGTGACAAATCCATCCTTTTTCACAAACTTTCGCATGAATAATTTTAGTAATATTTTGTTGCTTCAAAACAGAAAATCGAATAAGTGGTAGTTTCGAAAACGATCGTTTCCATCCTATGTTACTATATGTTAATATCCCCGTCTATACGTCTACTGTCTGATTTCACAACCATTTAAACATTGTAAATCTAACTAAATTGGTAATATGTTTATATCCTAGCATGTAAATAGAAAATCTTATTACTTTCGCTTAACAATAATTTATGCGCTGTAAAACTGTACAAAAACTATTCTAATTTTCAAAGTATGTCGATTAAGTAAACAATAATTAACATTTTACTACTCGTATGTATTACTCCAAACGCTGTGATCCAATTTATATGGGAACACCATGGTGGCATATTCCATTCAGTAAAAAAAGAATCATGATGATCATACCACTCTGTAGAAAGTTCTGAGAAGTCTAATAAAACACAAAAAAATAAATGTACTTACATGTTGAATTAAAAACCTGCGTTGGTTTGTCTGATAATATGCCATTTTTTTTTCATGATACTGTAAGGCAAACAAGCTGACGGATTTCCTGATAGTAAGAAATTCACGCCACCTAGAGACAACAAAGGTGGTAATGGTGCGCTGCCAACCTGAGGCCGGGATTTTAGACCTCGAGCAAAAGTAAGTTTACCGGCTACCTTACCCTCCAAGCCAGAACACGTCATGACGTTATGGCGGCAGGAATAGGTAAGGCAGGCAGATAGGTACCAATCTGGGTGAATCGCTGCGAAACTCTACCACCTAGTCAGATGTTACGGTGTTAGTGGCGGTAAGCCTATGCTCGCCTTTTACGAGCTGCCTGGCAGGAAGGCAGATGGTCTATTCTGCAAAGGAGCCCGGACCCACACAGGGAATAGGAATGATGTCTGTTCACAAAAGCTAAAATATTCTGTATTACGTGTCAGGGTTTGTTTTTATCCAAAGATAATATACATTTATACATAGTTTAACTTGCTATCTGTCCAATTTACAAAAATAAACTGACAAACACGTCATTACGCCAAAAAATCTTTATAGACATATAATGGCAGACTAATAAAAACCTTTAATCATAGATGACCTCATACACTCATACTTATGAATTAATTATGTAAATAATTGTGTTGCTTTAGGTATGTGTTAACTACGTGAATTGCATGCTTGGTAAAGTGACCTTTCAATTGTTTCTGTTGACCATTTTTATGTTGTTTGATTACTAAAAGTGTTTCGCCTGCATTGTTTTCCTCGCAGAGAACAGTAATGCAACAAGTAGACTAACGATTAACCAATGCATGGTGTAATATTCCATATTATGACAGATGTCACGACTATCGATAAATCAGGCTCATAGACTATATATATTGTGTTACGTGGGTCTACGACTCTTGGGTTAATGGAATAAAATGCAAAAATGTAGGGAATCTCCTTCGATTTCTTATTTCTTAAAATGTATTTGATAAAATCGTTTCAAATTTGTAATCCTAAACATAAAAATGTTTGATTCTACATATATTTATTACCTAAGCATTTTATTTGTTTCAGACTCAACTAGCTGAATCTACTGAAGTTAGATATACGGAAATATTGACTGAACCTCTATCTATAGGATCTCATATTATATGTACTGGCACGCCGACCGCGGATTTACCATGGTATGATTTTTTTATAGGACCAGTATAATGGGAATGATTTTTAATCCCAACCAGCAAATATCCAAATGTGTATGGGCATACATTTAGCCAAGCAGCCTGCTTAGCTAAACAAACATACGTTACATATTGCTTTAATTAAATATATAGAGATGTATAACTAGTTTTTCATCTATCTCATTGACAGAAATCTTGTCAAGTCAATTAAGGCCGGGGTCTGAGTAGTTACTCTGGCTGACCTCAAATTAAGGGGTCGATTGTAGGGCTGTCAATTTATAAAGTTTTGAATAATCAATTTCTGCAGATGTTTTAGTTATAATTAGTTGACTCGACGAATTTCGTACCGCTTGACATTTATAGCTAATAATGTTTTTTTTTTAAATAACTAGTGTTGTTTTTCTTCTTTTCATTGCAATCTTTCCGGTTTTGCTCTTGATACGGTTCGTATCTGAAATATACGGTACAAGAGTGATCCTTGCGAACAGACAGGAGCGGCCGGAAGATTTTTTTTATTTGTAGGTACTGATTAATATTTAACAAATTATATAAAATCTGTTTTTGTCTTTTCCGAGTTATATTTTCTTTGCATTACAATCGGTACATCAAATTGATTGTCAAAAAGACTAATCGGTAACTTAAATATATAAATGACAAAAACGGTGTAAAATGTCTATCGACCTTCGGCCGGACCTAAGTTCGTACTATGACAAGAAGTGTCGACACAAAGTTTGTTTCTTTAAGCTCGTTACGCTGCAGTTCATTTTGTGAATCGCACCATTTATACGGAATACAAAGATCTATTGTATTATTGTTAACAATACTAACTAATACGAATTTGCTTCAATAGATGCCGCTGTTATTAAAAACTGTGGAGAAAATCTATTATTACGCTTTTTTCGAATTTCGATTCTTCCGTCCCTCTCAGTGCACGTGCCGAGCGACATGGAACTACGTACAAAAAATCGCCGGTCGCGTACAAAACGTCGCGCAATGAAATGTACAGTCATACTAATATTTTAAATGCGAAAGTTTATGTGTTTGTTTGTTACTCCTGCTCGCAAAATCTGCTGTACTGATTTTCATGAATTTGGCACACACATAAAGGGTTACTTGGATTAACACATAGGAAAGTTTTATCCCGAAAAAATGTTACTGTGGGACCATTAACCACGAGTGCAACGCCGCTGGCAACTAGTTTAAAATATTTTATCTAATTTATATTTGCCTTCTGAGAGCGTGAAAAAAGACGCGAAAGCGTCAGAGGATGTTAATGTTTCTTATTCTCCAAGTATAATTGACAGCCCTGAGCTATAATTTATCAGGCACTAACTTTGTTACCATAATTAGAAAAAAGTATCTTCACGCCCATATCCCCGAAGAGGTAGGCAGAGGTACAACTAAGGCACCCACGACTAGCCGAAGAGACTAAGTCCCACAATGTGATAGGTGGCAATACTTCTAATTGTGTTGCTTTTCCTAAACTATTTTACAAATTGCTAATAATGTGCTAAACGGAAGAAAGGGAAGAGTTAGTTTAATTGCGTAAAATTAATTTTATTGTGTGGGCCTGTCTGTGTGTTCTCTACTGGCTATTATATACAGAAGTTCGTTTTTATGGGTCCAGACAGTACCCGCCATTTGTTCGATATTTTTTTTTGCAATCAACGATATGTGTTGCGTTCATTATTTTAACTGAACTAAAAAGGGAAGATGTTATTAATTCGACTGTATATTTTTTTGTATATTTGTAAGGCAATTACTCAGTCAATAAAAATCGCTTTGCTATTGGTTTTTGAGTTATACTTAGGTGCATACATTTTTGTTTACATTGTCCTCATCAATTATGAGATTTATGTGGGACCATTTCGGTGTCCAATACTCACCATGGTACCTAATTAAATAGTTGAAATCCGTTTTTTTCAGTTTTACTGCTTTTATTAATTAATTTTCTGATAGGGCACTATTCTGTCAATTCCTTGGTCTATTACCTATTACTCAGTATCTCAGCTCAGGACATTATGATAATTTCATTTTAATTTTAGTTAAGTGATTCGATCATTATTTTCGTTCAGAAGTTTAAAGTCAAGAAGATATTTATGTTATTAATCTCACTGCAGGTTTTCTATAAATATCGGATGCGGCGAAGAAGCCCAGAACACCGATATTGCTGTCCACTTCAACGTGCGGATGCCGCAGTGCTACGTAGTGAGAAATACAAAACGCCGAGACAAATGGGGACCTGAGGAGACTACTTCCTTCAGGTGTGTCTAAAATGTTAGTTCTTTTCATAACAGAAAACTCCTAGAATGATAAGGATGCTTAGTTATTTCCCTGACGATGATTGAAGCAAAACTTTTTTTAAAAGCTATTTTCTATTGAACCAATTTTTATGAAACAACTCATGGTAGCTGTATTAGGTCTCTTTTTTATGACGATAATTTTTTTTCACTTGTGTTCTAGGTCTCTAATCTAGTTCTAGAGTTTTGTTAATAAAATAAAAAGTTCAATACGTATGGAATAGATGTACAGTAGTACTATTTAAATTATGTGCTTTGGCTATATTCGTCAACCTTTGGAAATCTGAATGTATTTTAAAGATATCAATATTGAGTTGTTATTACACATAATTAATCATTTCGCTTAAGTTTAGGATAGTTCAGCCAATTTAAAAATAAAACTATCAAGTGTAAAAAGAGTAAAAAGTGTAATATCGAAGCGCATAATTTAAATAGTAGTACTGTACATTGTCTTGTACGAGAGCATATTAACCATTCATTTTAACCATCTCTATTTTAACCAAGGCAAAAAAAACTCTTTGTTTGATTTTTTTTATTTGTCCAAGTTATAAAAAACCATGTGCTAAGAAATTGTTTACTTTTTACTGAAATAAAGTGATCATTTTCGACTTGAAAAGGTTGTAAACCACTTGAAAACCAAATTCTCGTTTAATATTTTTATATGCGTAAAGTTATTGAATCTTAGACAACCTTGTCCTTCTTTTGCGTCGAGACGGACGATCTTATCTCTCCGTTTCAAATGGACGACTTTTCATCCTGATATCTAAACGGGTTCCCGTGGGATAGCCAAATAACTTTTAAACCGCGTTTAACGTAACTTCGCGTGTCGTTTATTTTATTATAATTAACTATTATTTAAAGGGAAACACTGTTTAGTGTGAAATACTAATTCTTTTGTTTATTTTTGATGTCTAATACATGATTGTATCTTTTCAGAATATTTCCATTTAAAGTCGATCAAATGTTCACAGTGGAAGTTCTAGTTGATGAAAAAGAAACGTTATGGGCTGTTGATGGTGAACATTTCTGTAACTTCGTCCACCGGACACCAAGTGCACTTGCGGCGAACTGGATACAAGTGACTGGAGTCAGAGATGCGACACTGAACATTCAGAAAACCGACTTGTATCCGATGTTAGCGCCACCTGTGCTCGAAGTGGGTAACATTGCTTATATACAATTATATTATACTGGCTGTTTGCCCGCGTATTAGTCTGCATAGAATAGTGACGATTTTTTCATATAAACTTCCGTTTCCTTTATATTTCATAGAGACTTAATTCCATTGTTAGTTGATTTTTGAAAAAAATTAGCTCATGTTTGAAGTCGGATCTATCAAATTTTATTAAAATCTATTTAGCCGTGAAAGAGCAACAGACAGATTTCCGTAAAATATTAAAATAGAATAACTAGTTATTTGCCCGCGATTTGCGAGCAATTTTATATACAAACATTAATTCCCTATTATAGTTTATAGTCCACAGGGGTCGTTTTTTTTTTAAAAAAAAAGAGTATGTTTAAACTTGAATCTTTAGTTTATAAAAGCATTAGCATATGAATTTCATCAAACTCGTTTCTGCAGTTTAGCCGTGAAAGAGCAACAGACAGACTTTTGCATTTATAGTAACTTTATTAAGTATGATTTGCAATGTCAATATTTCGTTAGTATTATGTTCAAAGAGTACCTGAAATGACATATTATCCTATTCCAATTTCTAATTTCCATGAAGTCGAGATTCAAGAGTAAACCTACAAATATTCATCACACAAAAGCCTGCCCCGAACTACCCGCGCTGCTGTTCCGTAAGATTAGATTAATCCCTCGACCAAAGAAGGTACAGTAGTACTATTTAAATTATGTGCTTTGGCTAAATTCGTCAAACTTCGGAAACCCGAATGTATATTAAATATATCTATATAGAGTTGTTATTACACATAATTAATCATTTCGCTTAAATTTAGATTAGGTCAGCCAATTTAAAAATAAAAGTATGAAGACTAAAACGTGTAAAGCTGAAACGCATAATTAAAATATTAGTAGGTACTGTACAGACTTATATATTATTATCTAATGTTGGATTAAGTGGTCTTTCGTATACAAAGACCTTTTCAATTCACTTTACTATTTAGTTTTAGCTATGTTGTTTTGCATTCGAATCTTATTCACGTACAAACAATGTGATTATGAATAATGTTTGTGGTTGAATAATTATCGCCCGCCAATTTCGTCATGTGTACTTTAAGCAATCAGTGACTAAACTGAGCTTCCTGGGCCATATAAATGAATAAGTCACCATGGCTTACTTACATAACTTGAGTTCTTACTATGATCACCGCAAAAGCGATGCTCACTATTGTCATTTTCAAAAAGTGAGAATACGTGTAAATTAATATAAGTGCTTAAAAATCTTGGCATCAAAACACCAACACATGACTGCTTACTTTTACTTTAGGCAGAACTGTAGAAAATATTCCAGTAATATTAAACAAATTATTTTAATATTTGTGAAATGGTTTCAAACTTAGTCGGTACATACACGGGAACGTCTACGATTTAATACGTATACGACGAACGAACGTAGGTATACGATTTCCCCGTGTTGGTCCGGGCTCCTTTGTAGAATAGACCATCTGCCCTCCTTGCCAGGCAGCTCGTAAAAGGCGAGCATAGGCTTACCATCACTAACACCGGGACAACCGACTAGGTGGTAGAGTTTGGCAACGAGTCGCCCGGATTGGTACCACGGCCTTACCTATTCCTGCCGCCATAACGTCATGACGTGTTCCGGTTTGGAGGGTAAGTTAGCCGGTTAACTTACTTTTGCTCGACGCCTAACATCCCGACCTCAGGTTGGCAACGCACCATTACTAGCTTTGGTGTCTCTAGGCGGCGTGAATTTCTTACCATCAGGAAATCCGTCTGCTTGTTTACCTTCCTATAACATAAAAGAAAAGCGCAGCAAAACTGCAAAAACCGACTCAATCAATAGGTACCATTATATCATATCATTAGGTACCACGTCGCTATTTGATTGTTATTTTAGCAAACGTTTCCGTAATCGTCCCACTTAAATTTTATCAACATACTCCTGGTAGTTTTTGAGTTACACTTAAAAATGCATAATTTTTTTACGACCTTATCTTGACGACCTCGTCAATGATGAAATGACAAACGTTACCTGAGATTACTCAAAAACCACTATTTGGATGTTGTTAAAATTTATTTGAGACTATAACGGAGATATTTGCAATCTTTCGCAAAAAGAAGTAACGACTAATATGGTACTGCTTCGGAATCGATCTATCTTTCTAAAAATAAACATCAAAATCGATTGGTTATTGGTCGAGTAATCGCGTAACAAACATACATAAAAATACACACATCGAGAACCTCTTTTTTTTGGAGTCGATTAAAAAATGGAGTATTTTTCTAGATTTTCATGGGATTCTCTAATAAGATCCAGTCTTGCAAGCAATGAGGTCAACTTGGAAGTTCGCTCTTTCAAATGAAAAAGGAATTTTTAAAATCAGTCCAAAAATAATAGAGAAATTGATGAACACACTTAAAAATATACAGCAGACGAGAATATAACTTTCTCATTTTTTCGCATTAATCATGTGTATCACGAACATGTCTGTTAATACTGTCATACTTTCTTTTAGGTGCCAGAGAGATCAAGTGTTACTGAGGAGGGTATAGACGAACCAAGCTGGCATCGAAATATTATAGCAAATATGACGAACGGTATTCGAGAAGGATATCAATTGGTAATACGTGGCAGGTAAGGATACTTCCAGCCCGTCCCGATTTCGCTTAGTCATTTCCTTTTACTAAAAAATATAACCTAGGTACATCATAGATTAACCTAACTTCAATAGATTTGGAGCCTATGCAATACAAATATACAATTAAATGGTAGCGCACATTTAGACGGTCCGGAACGGGACGCATCGCAGTGCAATAATTCGCCAAGATCGCTTTCATACATTTTGTATTGAGCGACGCCCACTGTGCCGGGGCGCATCGCGCGGATTTTTCTGCGGCGGATTTCCGCGAGGCACCCGGCGAGCGTTCTGCGATACGGCCTACAGTCACCAAAAATCACGATGTCACTAAAGTAAATAGAGTGGTAATGATATTTTAACGCTAAAGCTTTGTATGACTACTAGAGGCGCCACTTTCCACACTTGACGATTTTAAAGTAGAGTGGCTACTCTTCTGTTGCAGTACTCTTTGATACTGAGCTACAGAACCAATGCGATTCGCCCCGATCCGACACGCTCCGCCCCGTCAACAGTCTGCACTATCTTTAAGACTTTCCTCTTTCAATTGTAGCTAAGATAATCATGTAATTATTTTTCAACTGTAAATAAAAATATAATAAATGTGTTCACGGCTCTACTGCTTTTAATTACGGACTATTGCCCGTTTACTAGAATCGACTAATCGAATTTAATCATCGAATTTAATGATCGAAATTTTTTTTAAAGTAGTGAGGCATTTCATAAAAGTATTTCTTATAATTTAAAAATAAATGTATATTCCTATAAATTATAGACAAATTACGCAAATCGATCTAACGCAGATAAGGCGAATTACATGTGTAAAGTTGTAATCATCAACATATCTTTTATAGGTTAAGATTCATACATATAATTAAATCGTAGTAAATAGTTTCAATAAGTAAATCAAAGTCAAGTATTTTCCTCGCTTACTCTGGGATTTTATCATAGATCCAGACTTGGTGGCAAAGAAACCGCTACGGAAGTACGCTTTGTGTAAATGTATTTTTGAATGGTTGTATTGGTATTGAACTATGGTTAATTAAACTTATTGAATGATAGAGTATATTAGTGCGTTGGAGATGGTCAGTAGGTGTTTGTTCGTACAGATTACGTCCCCTGCTGCACTCGTTCACGATAGACCTGATGGACGTGGGGCGCGAGTGGCCTCGGCCGCTGCTGCAGCTGCACGTGAGCGTGCGCCCCCACGAGCAGGCCTCCCAGTCCCGCCAGGTGGTGGTGCTCAACTCCTGGCTCGGGGACTGGGGGCCCGAGCGCCGCCAGCGCGCCCGTCGCATGGTGCCCGGAGACCAGGTGAGTTACTGTACATCTAAATATAATCCCTTATTATTTGTACCCTTCGGGCCGTGAGTGACAACTTTTCTGCCGCTGCACCTTCTGACTCTGCCGGGCAGAAAATCAGCATGCACACCTCGGTCAGTAGAAAAGAATTGCGCAGACCAAGTGATAGTCGGACTGATGATCTGAGACATTTCGCATTACTTATGTTTTTGTCCTAAGACGTAATATGCCTATATTTGAATCTTTATTATAATAAAAGATCTTAAAATTTAGTATGTAATCTTATGTAATTGATTATATTGATTAGTCTCAATGATTGAATTATTTTTATACACATTTTTATAAATGTAAATTAACCTTTGCTAACGACTTCGCCTGCTCGAAAATATATTATTTATTTTATATTAATTAATTAAATTAAATTAAATTACTATAATACTTAATATATCGTTATTTACTTGTACAGGCTACCTTATTAATAATACTAAATTTAAAAAAGTGTAAAAAATATTTTATTACAGAAATGCTAATTTATTTAATTTAAATAAATATTCAAATATACTCATAAAATTGCCGCCAAGAATCAAATATATGATATTCGAAAATTTATAGACCCTTCGATATGCCCCGTTTCATAATGACGGGGTATTATTCAATCGAAAAAAAAAAGAAAATAAAAAGAAAAAAAGGCGTTAAAAAAGTAGGATTACTCATATATTTTTTATTGATTTAGTATGTCCTAATTTATGTTCCTTGAATATTTTATATGCAAAAGAAAACATTTTATAACAATATAAACAACATATATGATATATGTTAATGGTTTTCTCAAAATTGACCAAGCAGGCTCACTCGAACAATTGGACCAAGGACTTGAAGATATCTTCGCCTCTTTGAGAGGATATCTGGTTTATTGAATAAAATCTAAATTTTATTTACAAATTACACCGACATACACATTAATACAAAAATCTTTGTATTCCATTCGTGTAAGTTGTGAATGCATCTTAATGTTGAGCTATCTGAACGTGCTCATTTGTAGATTATGGTGGCCTCTTTACTTCCTCGTGTCAGCAGTTGCTATGTATGTTTAATGTGGCTTTGGTCATGTTGATCACAGCGTTATCCTTCAAATTAATATTATAAATGCGAAAGTTTGTATGTTTTTTTGTTACTCTTTCACGCAAAAACTGTTTAACTGATTTTGATGAAGTTTGGCACACAAATAGAGAGTAACTTATATGAACACATTGGATTTTTTTTTTTCGAAATGTCTAATGTTGTGTACGTCTAAAGACTTTCACGTCACCGGGCTAGTGGGTGAGCAGAGTGCTCAGCCAGAGATGGAGTTTTGCGTGGGGCCTGGGACCCCCCTCCCTAAGGGTGTCTCCTGTGAGACCGTACCTCGGCTTACGGTGGGATCTTGGTTTGTTTCGGTAGAGGATATCGTGGCTGTGTTCCGCCCAGGGCGGCACATTGGATAGTTTTTGACTAGAAACATTGTTCCTGTGCTACCATTAACCACGGGGGTAACGCCGCGGGCAAAAGCGTAGTAATAAAATTATCTTTTTTTTTTATTATAATAGCAATAGGTTTTAAGTAGCCATTTTTTATTTTAGACGGAGTTCCGCATAGTGCGTGGGCCGTCCGATTGGTCAGTGTTTGCTGACGACTTGCTGATTGGCGAGCTGGAGTACCGCGCGGCACCCGCCGGAGTCCGAGCGCTCCGGATACGGGGGGACATCTACCCGGAACAGATATTCCTCTGTCCAGTTAGTTCGTCACCAATGGAACAGACGAAGCGCATAACAGATTAAAGGTCGCAACAAGTTGCTTTGAAGTTCTATCTTGCTGCAATAGTTGCTGCCGATTGAGTACAACGCTAAAAAAGGTTCAAAATGTCAAAGCCAGACGGATGTACGGAATTTTCCTATTTCATTGCCAACCCCTGCTATAGAGGTAATTCTGATGCGCATTAACTAATTTTAAATTATTCCTATCTTCTTTCATTGCAAGTAATAGAAAGAGACAAAACACGTTTGTGCTGATTACTTAGTATGCGATGCGAGGATGGAGGCGTTTAAGATATACCGCGTAATATTGTAATTTGAAGTCGTACAAGCAACGACTATTTTTAAACCTGAAAATGCTCTCTTTTTTCTTGCATTGGAAAAAGATAGCATGTATATAAAATAAGTTAAGACAATGTCCTGAGTTGGCACCCTTGTCGAATTTCTGGAGGGTAATGCATCCGATCAATTTGACCTAAGATCCCGTCCATAAGATAGCGATGCATCGATAACACTATACTGACGATCTCTTAACACCAGGAGATCTGTCTGCTTATTCACTATCTTATAAGAAAAAAAAGGCTCGTGTGCAACTAAGCAAAAAATCTAAGTAATTTTGAGGCCCACTACATACGTTTGGTAATCCGTTTAAAAAAATCGAAATGATATTTCGCCCATACAAATACACTCGAATTCCGTACGGGAAATTTACTGACGGATGTGATATGTCCGTAGATATATTCGAATTTTCTGCATTTGGAATTACGTTTCGTCTTTTCCATAGTATTTTTTTTTGACTTATGTGCGGAACTAACTTTCAACTCTATATTTACATAAAACTTCACGGTGTAATCTGCCTTTATTACTTTTTTTTTTAAAGTCACATTAGCTAGTAATGATAAGACTGTTCTATCATACTGTTATCGAAACATAAATTCGAAATTATTTATACCCTAGAAGGTTTTGCAAAATATGTTGCTTGTCTGCCTTTCCTATTATAATAATTAAGCGCAGTATAACTGCAAAAACCGACTCTTAACTATTTCATAAGGTACCTGGTCGCGATTTAACCATCCTTTTTTCGAATGTATAGGAAATGGGCCCACATAAATTTTATCAACCGACAACTAAATGTCTGAATTATACTTAATAATGTATATTTTTTTGTTTATGTTGTTTCAATAATGATAAGGTCGGTAAGCGAAAAATTCATTAAGTATAATCCAAAAACCACTACTCGGATCATGATAAAATTAATATGGGGCCGCCTCGGAATCATTACCTAACTTTCTATAAAAGAACCATAACAACGGTTGGCTATTAGCCTGAAACACACAGAAAAAAAACAAAAAAAACAGAAAAATAAAAAAAGGTTAAAAAGTATAAAGGTTGAACATACATCCGCTAAAAATAGTCAATGAATAATGTTGTAATCAGTATATTTACCCTTAATATTATGATAAAGTATGACTTTTGTAAACTTGTGCTAATTCGTCGTATAAATTCATGCTTTTACACATAATAATACTTGCAAAGACGTAAAACGTAGCCATAAAAGTTTTAATATTAAAGACAAATAGTATTTAATGTACATTACATAATATTGTATTCCATTTCTAGTTTTTATAACGAATAATTTGAATAGTTTTGGAACGACAACAACCAGCGCGCTTTTATTTTTTTATCTTTTTTTATCTTTTACCGAAGCAAACGCAAATGTGCTGCAGAAGTGTCTTAATAGTTTTAATTCTTCTTTCTCTATAAATATCGCTTTCAATCGTTTTTCACGAATAGTTTTAATTGTGACAGAGAAAACAGACGCGGGTACAAATGTCTACTAAAAATCAAATGTTAGTTTTATTTCGCTTTAAGTGAAGCGTCAGGTGTAAATTTTTGTATTACAATTTTATATTGGTGGTAATTTTGTTTCGAGCACACTAAACTAATTTTAAGTAAGCCATTACTTATTTCAACGGTAGTATTAGAGATAAAACACGTTTAGTGCACTTGACAATTTGTCTAGACTAATCTGACGTGTCTCATGTGTGTTCCATCTCTTTTCTTTTTGTTTCGTTGGAAAAAGATGGTAAGCACCTAAAATGAGTTTAGTTTGTTCACAGCTGAATTACCACCGTTATTTAACTAGTTTATTTATAGATATGTAAGACTTAAGAAAATGGAATATATATTAGTTTGTATAATAGTTTTAATATTCAAATAGTAGTGAATAGTATTCGTCCATAAAAAAACATAACACATGTGAGACAAAAGTAACATTTATATTTTCATTTTTAAGGAAAATTAAGCATTTAAGTTTAGACTGAAAAATAGGCCTAACCAGGGCTTAAATATTAGACGAACGGAAATATGTTTGAAAAACTTATGGAGGGTTATTTTTTCTTTTGTTTGATTGAATAATATTAACAACCTGTAATTACTAATTAAATATTCAATCGCCTGTTAAAATTCTTAACTCTGAAGATTCTCAAAAATATTTTCAATGTTGTTGTTTGTGAGCCATAAAATCTTAAGATGAAAAAAATCATACAAAAATAGATCTTTTACCATCGAATTTTTACATGCATAAAAAATGTTTAGGGTCGCTTTAGTTTAAAGTTTACTTTTAAAATTTATAGATATTTCTTTGTAAGCAAATGTCAAATAAATATTACTTAAGAGAGTTGATGTGAGGGACTCGGGCGTATGTAGAAGAGTGTTAACTTACATAGAGTGTATTCTTATTCCTTCTCAATTATTATATGGTGCTAAATTTTTTTAGATGACCGGTGTAAATCTTTTTTTTTTAACTATGCCAATACAAAAAATATCATTATAATGTTAGATAAATTACACTAGATAAATTATTTATTTACTGTCGCTTTTGACACATTTTGTTAACTTTTTCTCATTGATTAGCAGTTGTATTAAGTACAATATATTTATTTTTAATGAACTCCCATTTTGTAATAAAATATTTTATTAATAAAAAATCAAATAGGTCGATTATAAGATTTGTAACAAAACCGACCCTAGTGATGTATTAGCATTTTAAAATATAAGCATAACTAGAGCTTTGTATTAACAAAGATACGTAAAGTGCTCGAAATCCAAAAGTAAATTCATAAGTTTTTGATTAATCTGGAGCTCTACCATGTATTTCCATCTTGCTAAATGTCCGCAATTTTAAGCAACTTTATGGTATACGTTATAAGGTTGTCTTTTTCCAATGAAAATTAGTATTACTGACATAATACGGTTTTAAGAGCTTATGATAACACCCCTGTACGTAATTTTAATCATCGTATCGTAATTTTATGGACTTTTGAAAACGATCGTATATCGGCAACGTTTGTTCGTGACAAAGTATTAATAAATATCTGTTGATGTTGAATAAATTTGTGATACATTTATTTTACTAAATTACTTCCAATGTAATCGACGAGCATTTAAATTTAAAAAATGTAACAAGCGTGTGTTTTGTGTAATTGTGAATTTTACTGAAATAGTCATTTAGTGTACTTGTGCCTTAGGAAAATAAGTTTTTTGAGTTGCTACTTCTTCTTTGATTAAAATAAAGTAATGGGCGGTCCTTATGGGCTTTCAATTAATACAGTAAACATTCACAAAACCGACGTGATGTTATGTCATCTAAGTAAACAAATAGGTACGTATTATTAAGTATAACTATAAATATGTATGCCTCTATTTGTGAGTTAAAAAGTACATATTTTAGTGTAATTTTTCAAAATAATTGTGAATGAGTAATGCAAGTTATTCTATACGAATAAAACAATTGAATTGATGGTGTCGTATATTGCCAAGTTATGAACGCAGGAGTATTTTCACAATAAATAATATATACGCATTACTTTTCACTGTGAATACAAGTTTTAATGGAATTTGTACTTACGTTCGTTTAATTTCAATGAAGACGTAGTGATCGATGTATATGCCTTTTCCTTTTTATGATGTGTGACAAGGATAGAAATATAACAATCAACGGTTATCAACTTAACGCATGATAAATACATATTTACTTTAAAGAAAACGTATATTTTTAAGTAGTAGGTGTTTTGTTAAAAAAACTTAAGAAAATCATGTTATTTGTATAGTATGATATGTTTAAATTTTTGTGACTTTTTTTAGTTTGTATGAGGCCCATTCAGTAAATTATTTTGATCGTATGCTCTCTATCATAATCATGTAATAAGTAATAATTAGTGCCATATGAAAATTAAAAAAAGGCCAAGTTTTTTTACAGCTAGTGGAATAGATTTTTTGCAAATTTATTCTTGTGGTCACTGTTTACATACAATTTGGCATTTTGCATGTATGTATGGCTTATAAATTGACAGGTATGACAATGATATTGTTTAAGAGCAACGTTATCAAAAAAGAATTTTAAGGAAGTGTTATGTGTATCCACTTTAAATTACTCCGTTTAGTCACTCAGAAAGTCCCCTCGCAGGTCGAAAAAGCACGGGGAAAGAAATATAAAAAAACAGCTTTCTTAAAACCCTTATTTTTGCGACGTTACTAGCTCCTGTACTAATATTATGAAACGTGTTTCTAATTTTTTTTTTAATTTTGTTTACATCAGTATAAGGCCCGAATTGTAATCGAACTCCAACCTTATTCAGGTTTTAGTCAATGCTTATGAACTCTCACATAATTGGTTACCGTCAAAGTGACAGTGCTTTAATGTAGATTTGAGTTTGAGTAGCCTCCTGGGACTTCTAGCTAAGATTATTGTAGTGCCTTTTGTAACGCCTATGATAATACTTAAAAAATAATGTTACCAGTTGAATGTACCTAATGTGGAATTGTATGCAATATTTTATAAGTTTGTTGTATATATTTGTTAGTGTTTGATGATTATAAATATTGTTCTAGTTGTGTAATAGGAAGTAAATTATGAGATCACACGAATCCATGCTAATAGTATAAGAGTGAAAATGTGTTTGCTTATTTATTTATTCGGAATTGGCGCCATAAAATTTTAATACATGGTTAAACTATGATCTGAGCATGGCCATAGAAATTTTATAGCTATAATGGTCCCTGTGGGGAACCTTGCAGCTTGTAAAACAGAAACTATATTTCATCAATGTTTCAATGCATTCATTCAATTGATTCTGAATTTGCATTGAATATGTATGCATTTAGAATGATGTATTAACTAATCTAGCACTGCACTTCATTGGTGTAATAGGTAGCTTCTATAATGCGATTATTTTAATTTCCCCTTTTAAAAAAAGCGTTATGTAAAAATTTAAATGTACGAAATGTATTGTTCCGAAAAAGCATGTTTTGTTTAATTTTAGAGCTATAGCTGCCAATTCTAAAGGAAGTAAATAAAGTTTACGATAAGCAAAAGTCTTGATTTCACATACATCTACATACACGCAGATATAATAACAGTCAAGTTTTTTATATTATATTTTGTTAAATAAAACAGCATTAAAGTTCACATAATAAGAATTTTCATGATGTACAATTTAAAATCATCTAACTATTCAACTCCAAAAATTTGTTGAGAGTAAAACACTAAATTAAAAATGGATGAAGATATGTATTTAT
>NJDC01001021.1:275189-306306 GCA_002245475.1 Calephelis virginiensis
GAGCAAAATCCCTCTTGATATTTTTAGGATATTAAAGTACTTGAACTACTTTGTAGTTGTCAATATCAACTAAATAACTAATTTTAATTTGTTTTTACATAAAAATTAAAGAATCTGGGATTTTAGCATAAAATTTTAATATAATATGTTGATTGTTTGGTATTAAAAACATAAGACAGCGACAAAGTGGAAGGGTCCAGTAACTTAATGGAGTTTATAAAGCTTAGTTCACAAGTCCTTATTACTACATCGGTTTTGGATCAATGAAATAATAATTAAAATCAAGTTAATACTCAAAGCATATCATACTGATACTTGGACTATTCTATTCTTAACATATTATTATGTTATCAAAATAGATTTGGTATACTCTACATTCTTTGCAAAAATGTTTTTTATATCATGCATAGAGTGTCGTCATATTTTATGAAAAATATATGCACATTACACAAACGACTTGAGAAAAATCAAGTATCAAAAGTTTTTAGTGAATTAGAATACGCTATAGATAGCTTTCATAATAAGAATGTTTGCAAAAGCAGGTAGTCTAAGATCCTAGGGCCCCCAGACGTTACTCATTTTTGAAGTAACGACTTTTACTGTATAGACACTCTTCTATGTGTTTAAGAGTGTGTTTGTACTAACTAGTTTGACTAGGCGGCCTGTTCACAGATAGCAGGTAGAAAAGGTAGACAAAAACATAACTTTCTTTTGTTAAATTGATAGTGCTGATTTTTATATATGTTACATAGAATATTATTAAAAATTAAAATTTCATATTGACAAGACCGTTTCTGAGGGGGGTTATTTCTCCCAGACGCTTGAAACCTTATAAAAAATTACCGAACTGTTGCTATATTCGAAGTCTTCTGCTTTATATATTATGATATGGGGGGCTATTTTAATACCTTTTTTGTACAGCCAGACCAATCCGAAAAGCCAAACATTCTCCCAGACACAATTAAATTTTTTATTAAGCTCCCCGAAACAATTAATGTTTTCGTCTACAAAGGGTTTGTTTTCAACAACAAATTATTAAGTTAAATTATTGAGTTAAATTAAGAAAACTTGTGATAGGCCTGCACTCTGTAAACACAATGAACGAATACCCGATCACATGTTGGACCTTTAAGTAAATTAAATAAATGTGCAAAAAATAGATTAGTAATTTTAAAAAAATGTCGTTGGAAGGTTACAGAAAATTATGGCGATAAAAATACTTAAGATGATTTGCATCTTATACTAAAAATAATTATATTTTAGAAACATGAGTAAGATGTAAAAACTGGACGGAAAATGTGATGACAATTTTGTATATTTCTTTTTCGACTGCAACAATAAAATCGGAACCGATAGCTTGTTTCGAAAAAAATTATAAATTCTTTGAAACTAAATTTAAATTGAAAGTGAAATAATAACAATTTTGTATTTTAAAAATTATTCTTTTACAAATGTCTCGTCTGTGATCAATTGTCAACAATTTTTTATTTCTTTGTAAATATATTAAATATACATGGTTTAGTCTTTAATTTTATTTTTGTGATCATTTGTCAAAATTGGTGCAATCGAGTATACCTACGTTGGATTCAAATGTGAACACAAGTCCGATCTAATATGGATAAAATAAATTTACTACAACGTAATTTGTATGCCACCAGCACCTATTTCTTATATTTTATCGATATCTATATAAATTGATAGCAGGCTTAACAGCCCTATTTTATCTGTGAGATTGGTACTTGTGACAAAACTGACGTTTACGTGACGTTTGACGTGTTGTTGGTAACATAGTGTCATGTAAACTAATTTTTTTTAATGTTCTAAGTCCCGTCTCTTAAAACGTCTTAGTGATTATAATATTCTCTTCGCACTGAACAACTAAGCACCTCATAACTACTAGCATAATGCTCCTAAACTCGCACTTATAGCGGAACTTTGATTGTGTCTGGGAGAATGTTTGGCCCTTCGGATTGGTCTGGCTGTACACAAAAGGTATTAAAATAGCCTCCCACATATCATATATAAAGCAGAAGACTTCGAATATAACAAAAGTTCGGTACATATTTATTATGAGGTTTCAAGCGTCTGGAAGGAATTACCGCCCACAGAAACGGTCTGTCAATACGAAATATTTGTTTTTAATAATATTCTATGTGACATATATAAAAATCAGCACTTCGAATTTAACAAAAGTAAGTTATGTTTTTGTCTACCTTTTCTACCTGCTACCTGTGAACAGGCCGCCTAGTCAAACTAGTTAGTGCACACACACTCTTAAACGCATAGAAGAGTGTCTATACCGTAAAATTCGTTACTTCAACAATAAGTAACGTCTGGGGGCCCTGGGATCTTACTCTATAGCAAATGGCATGGCAATATTTTCAGCGCAAGATTTAATTGCATTTTAGGCATGAGCACTTTTCCTTTTTTGGCAACCCATAACCAGGTTTATCTTTTCTTTTAATTTCGGCAACAATTGAACGAGAGTCGTTATTCTTAGTGTCAAGCTCTGTATGACAATCATTCTCTTCGTTAAGCTCTATGACGTCATCAAAAAAGCACTCTGAAATAAAGATAGAACTTAAGGCATTGCTAGAAAAGCGTGTTTTAAAATAAGTGATTTATGGTGTTTGTATATTCGTTAAAATAAAGAGTTTTAATGTAAATTATTTGCAAAACACGTATCGCGATAAATCCGGACAAAGCGCAGCTAAGAATTGTAGAACCTTTGATGAGGACTAGCCCTAACAAATTAATTTTGTAACTCTGTTAGTCCGCATATACGTAACTAAACAAAATGGAAGTAACGTTCCAGTCTCCACATAGGTAAACTTGCCTAAATCTTTTCTTCACTTATACTATAACTTACTAAAATAAAGTTCTTAAACTACATATGTAGTAATTTTACTTAAATATTAAGAATAAAAATAAATAAATAACACAATCTTACCAGTAGAAATCACGGTTACAAAAATGACGAAATAATTGGTACGGTAATGCACTGCAAATTCCAACACGAATAATCGTTCATCCCAACAAAATCTTGACTCTTCAAAACGGTAAAGTTGATAGATAATGTTGCCGGAAATCGAAAAATAACTTTTTAAGTAACTTTTTGGTTACATTTTTCGAAAAATTAAGGTTACAAAACAGACATGTCCGCTTAATCCAAAAATGAAGGACAAGAACGAAATTGAAAAATATGCTAAAAATTGTTCGAAAACCCCCCGTGTTTTTCATTGTTTCCGATTACTATTAAATATGTTTACTTTTCGACCATTTACCTATCCCTTAGTTTAAATTTATAAATGAATAAAATGAGCTCGAAACCTCATCTGACACCATAGAACACATAAAATTTCACGTTTGAAAAAAAGTCAAAAATTAATTTTAATATTAGGTAATCAAAAATTAAATAAAGTCGATTGTTATTTTTACAGATTAAATACTACAGTATCCAAATTATCCAAAAGTATCCAGAAAGTATTTAATGGATAAACACGTGTTTTTCAAAAATGACTTTCATTTAGTGCAGAGGTTCCCAAACTTATTTCATGTAACGCCCACTTTGAAAATCAGTTGTTTTGTAGCGCCCCGTTTTTTTCTTGTCAATAACCTCAATAACATATTTGTTGCGCCTAGTTTAAAAAAAAAAACATTTTTTTTCAAGATTTATACCGCCCCCCCTCTAGGCTTCCAGCGCCCACAAGGGGGTGTTATCGCCCACTTTGGGAAAGGCTGATTTAGTGGGACAGGTCAATTTTGTAGGTGGTCGGTTTATTACGAAAACGCCCATTTGTAAAAATTGTAAGTAGCTGTTAATGTCAAGCGATACGAAGTTCGTTATTGAATTTAGTGTAAAATATGAGTAAAATTGGTTAATTTAGGTGGGAATTAGTTTGATTTTGTTCAGTGAAAGTGCACTAATAAAATAATCATGAAGAAATTAGTGTATCGTGAATTTCCTCGCTGCCGCCAAATCTCATAAACGAGCTTGTGTAACGAAACCACCGCTTTACTCAAGACCCAGACAAGACTGTGTAAATAGTGACTAATGACTGAAATAAAGAATTAATACGAAAGACATAAATTGAAAATATATAACAAGGAAAAGATTTGTTAATACGGAAGACGTGGCTGTATGGACACCGATCCTTTGCCATTCCCCAACTGAGATAAAATTAAAAAACAACAATTGCTTGACAGTGACAGCTCCAAATGTTATTTTCTAAAAGTAAATAAATTTTTATTTCTTACTGATTCGTGTTATTTTTTAAAAGCATAAATCATTTAAATGGGCACATTTGCTGGAATTTAACATAAACACTTATATGTATTTAGTATAAAGAATTAGAAGCAGCGGTCAAACTTATTTGTTTGACCTTCTCAAGGTGACCGATAGTATTGCTCGCTAGGCTCAGTTGGGGTTTGGCAGCGATACAAAAGTGTATCGTTTCATTTATTATAAAAAATGAGTGTCCAGTCAGATTCCGATAAGCGAAAGCAAATTTCTGTGCGAGGAATCGTAGCAGTTGAAAATGTTGCTGAAGTCAAGAAGGCGTTCAATCGTCATGTTCACTACACTTTGGTGAAGGACCGAAATGTTGCGACTCCAAGGGATTATTATTTTGCCTTGGCTCATACAGTTCGAGATCACCTGGTTTCTCGTTGGATCCGCACGCAACAGTATTACTATGAAAAGGATCCTAAGGTAAATAATTAAATTTATTAATTCTATTCTTCTCCAGCTGATTATATTTATGTGTGTTGAATTATACATAATATACAATTCTTAATTAAAATACATTGTTAAATGATTAACTGAGTATTTCAATTTAATTTTAAATTCTGTAATATTTTATAGTATAATTCCATTTGAATTTAAAATACAGAGTTTCAATAAACATTCTTGTACGCAATAAATTTTTTAATCAAGTATTTTTGTACTGGACTATTATGAGTCTGATAACAAGCACTGACAAAGTAAGAAGCAGGATAAATGTTTTTGTATTAATAGGAATGGCAGTTTGCAATAAATTTGGCATAGTTACCACTACAGCTATCAAATAGCCTTAGTGATTATCTACTTTAAATCAATAATTATAATGCTGTCTTGTATGGGTCCCTGTATAGGCAGGCCTTAAAAATCTAAAGCCTTATCAAAAATTATGTGTTAAGTTTTTTAAGGGCTAGGGTTTTTAATCTACAGTTTGGTACATCTAAATGAATTTGTTAGTGTTTATATCTACAATAATATTTTATAAAAATATAAACATGTAAGACTATTGGTTTCTGTATATGGCAGTTTGTTGTAAATTCTTAATTGTTTTACTAAAACTAGAGCTAGAATTTTCTTGTGACAAAGGTTAAACAATCATTAACATGCCTATGATCATATGATACTATATTTTAGAAGGGTTTGGGGCTTTTTATGTTGAAAAACAGTTTCCCCCAGTTTTCACTGGGAATTACCCAGTGAAAACGGGGGGAGACTGCTTATAACCATTAAGGTAATCTTATCTTTGTACATATTTTATAAAATACTATGAATCTTTATTCCCAATGGTTTAGGTCACAATAGTTCATTGACCCAAACATTTTTTTCCATGCATAGCTCTATAACAGCCTTTCCCAAAGTGGGCGATAATGCCCCCTTGTGGGCGCTGGAAGCCTAGAGGGGGGCGGTATAAATCTTGAAAAAAATGTTTTTTTTTTTAAACTAGGCGCAACAAATATGTTATTGAGGTTATTGACAAGAAAAAAACGAGGGGGGGGGGCGCTACAAAACAACTGATTTTCAAAGTGGGCATTACATGAAATAAGTTTGGGAACCTCTGCTCTATAAAAAGCTCAAGTAACCAAAATTGGCATTTGTTTAGTTTGTAACTTTAAGGATATCTTCTGATAATATTTAGAAAGCAAGCTTCTTAGAATTATCTCAAAACTGTAAATAGATTCAATCCAAATCTTTTATCGTCAAATATTTTATTTAATTAAAGATTTACACTCTTCAATAAATCAGCCACATTGATACTTGTTTTTTGTGTATTATTTTTATTATAATGTGTAGTATCTAACAAGGAAATTTATTTCACAGCGTGTGTACTACCTATCCCTCGAATATTATATGGGAAGGTCGTTGCAAAATACCATGATCAACTTGGGGATTCAAGGTACTGTTGATGAAGCTTTATACCAGTTAGGTCTGGACATTGAAGAATTAGAAGAGCTAGAGGAAGATGCTGGCCTTGGAAATGGAGGACTTGGAAGGTTAGCAGCTTGCTTCTTGGACTCTATGGCTACCCTTGGTTTGGCAGCTTATGGATATGGTAAGGAATATCATTTCTGTTTATTTTTATATGTATCACATTTTTTTTAATTTTACTTGTTACAAAATTGATTAACAAAATAAAACCTAATAGTCTAGTCCAGCGGTCGGCAACCTTTTGGCAGGCAAGGGCCACAAGGCGGCAAAATAAACTAAAGGCCCACCTTTAATGTAATGAATTTATAATGAAAAAATGAAAATGGGAGAAGAGAAGCGCATTCTTAAGGCTGAATACACTATACGCAATATATTATATGGTCAAGCGCGGAACGTTCATGAATTTATTTTGATATTTATGACTTATTTTCAAAACATTCGTGGGCTGCAGGTTGCCGACTGCTGGTTTAGTCTGGAAAAAATAGGAAATATGTACAAGATTTCGTATCACTACATATAGTAGGTATAAACCAAAATGATAATATTGACGCAACTGGGCAATGGATTTGAATTTGTTAAATCCGTTTTTTATAAATAGAGTGATTCAAACGAAAGGTTTGTATGTAAAATAAAATAGATGTTTGTCCACCCGTGCAAAGCCTGGTAAACTTTGTTCCACATGTTTTGATTGTATGGGAAAAATTCAAATTCTGTTTTTGCTAGTATCCTCAAAGTAATTCTTATTTTCCTATCTTTTAAACCTTCGCTGGACTTCCACAGCAACAACAACAATTCAAAACAAAAATAACCAAAATTGGTCCAGTGGAAAGACAGTAAGAAGTTTTGTGTGTACATTCATTTGAATAAATAACTTTTGTAAATATAGATTATAGATTTAGATTTGAATTAAAAAAATATCTTAATAGGCAAAACGGCAGGCTGTGTAGATAAAACTTGTTTTAAATGTCCAAATGCAATGGCCGACTCAACATTCATATGGTTAATGTTTTTGTACAACACATACACTAAGACACTCTACATCTCAAATATGCCGAATTGTCCTCACAAATATTTGAATCTACACATTTTAGAGCAGTTTATAATAGATTATTTTATTAACAATAACTTTTTATGGTTACTAGTAGTTAGCAAAATTCTTTAAAAAAGTTTCAACCTTTTTTAAAGTTTGAAAACTGAAATACTATAAAATAAAGATGGCTTGAGAGAAAAAAATAGTAAACTTTCACAAAAAATGCACTTTTGAGGTTCCAGTCTCTTTAATTTTAATTTATTAGTAACATTACTTTCAATTAGAGATATATTTACAGAAAAAATGTGGGTAATCCCAATATAACTCTTTGAATTAAGTATGACCTCAGATTTTTTACTACATACTGTATAACCATTTTTTTTTAAATAAATGAGAATATAATATTATCATTATAATTGCTGGTACACACAATGCGGATGGATCCTTGTAAATATAGCGATAATAAAATATTTTAGTTTTGATGTTTTTGGAGATATAAATGAAATAATTGCATTACGCTATGCAGTAAGGCAGTGGTGCCCAAACGGTCAATGGCAATCGACCGGTCGTTCACGAGAGGTTCCACTGTCGATCTTAGAGATTAAGCCAGTTAGTACCTACAAGATTTTATTTTCGAATTTCGAATATTTTTATCTACAAATGTGAGTAAATAGTAAGAAACTATGTAAAACTGCTAATAATTACTTATAATTAAAACATGAAAAGAAATGATAATATAAATACGTATTAATTTACGTTATATTAAAAATAAATTACATAAAACTAAAGCTGTTGATCTTAAACCCTTAGCTTTTTCTGAAGTCAATCTTTACAGCAAAAAATATAGACACCACTGCAGTAAAGGGTTTCAAACATAGAATTGTGAACACAGTGAGCGATTCAAAAATACCTCTCCAAAAAATAAATAATGACAAACTCTACTTTTCATTCCCTCTACAGGAAAACATTCACGAGTGTACTCGTACTTTTCCATATGTTTCCGCTATATTTTTAACATTTTCTGGTATTAAATCAAAGGTAACCTTTGATTTTTTCTCGTAAAAAAATTACCTAATACAGAAAAATATGTAAAAGTATCTATAAATTTTAAAGAAAGAAAAAATTTCGCCCCAGACAGGATAGGACAGGATGTAAAATTATTTACAAACAATAACGCTTTTTGAATAAAAATAATGTAATTCTACAATATATTCATATAAATTTGATAAAAATGTTTTTGATGATTAAGATTCTCCAATTTTGATGTATGAAATGCAAAATTTTAAACACAAAGTTACTGCCCTTTTTGATTATAGGGAATACTCACTTTGCTCACATTTATCAATGTACTTATGTATGATAATGTTATATATTAACTTAGGTACAACTTAGCAAATGACCAGTTGACCTTGCTGTTTTATTGACCTGTACTAAAATCAGCCGCCGTTCACTTTCATCATTACATAATTATCAGCATTTTATTTTGAAAAAATGACTTAAAATTTTAATCATATTTTTCTACAGCTATTTTCCCCTTTTGACAGATTATTATTTTCCCTGTTTTGGTCCGGGTCCTTCGTGTAAAATAGACCATTTGTCTTTATGAAAGGCAGTTGGGAAGTTTCGTTGAAATCGATTATATAGCAGAAAAGTTACGTGAGAGAAAAAGTAGAATTTGGCTTCAAATATTTCTTTTATCTGATAAGACAGCGAACAAGCACTCGGATCTCTTGATGGTACGAGACAACCCAATCACTACAATAAAAAGTCAACGTCTGCAACTCTTAAGAATTAATGGAGATAATTTAAATTACTAAAGCAATTGAAGTAATAAGTAAAGTATAGTACTTATGCTCACAATAATTGAAACACTGATAAGTTTTAGTTTTAGTATTTTTAGGTGAACAAATCAATTTATTAGCAATCTTTTTTTACAAATTTTCTCTTTCATATGCTAGTTTTTCTTGCAACTTTTAGCGAATCTAATTTTGTTTTGGTTTCTATTTGTTAAATACACACACACACACTAAAAATACAAACACTTAAAAAATCTTGATCTCAGCAAGCTTTGTTGCGACTTCTGATTTTAATAAAAAATATTAAATACTAACTGTTCCGGCAAACTTCGTTCCAACCGTCCAGTTTGTGAGGGAAAAATTGAACTGGGTTTTCTTCTTTCCTCGCAGTGGAACGAGATAAAAAGTATCTTTTGTCCCACTCCTGATTCTAAGCTACTACCAATTCAATTTTCAGCCTAATTGGTTGAGCCGTTCTTGATTTATAAATAGTGTAACAAACACGATTTTCTTTTGCATATATCGATGTAAGATAATTTATGTTTAGATGACATTTAAAAAGAGAACGTATTATTAAACTTGGCCTTTGGCCTATCAATTTGTTTCTGTAATTGATGCGCTTAACAATAATAAAATATATAATAATCAACAGCCTCGTTGGTCGAGTGGCTAGCGTACACGCTTAACTACACAGACAAATCGTGAGGTTAGGGTTCGAGTCCCGACGGGGGCAGGCATTTGTGTGATGAACATTTAAATGATATCCGGGTCTGGGTGTTTAATAAATTTATTCTGGTATCTATTTCTATGTATTAGAACCGTTGAATAACATCCATAACATAAGCACACAGTTTGCTTACTTTGGGGTTAGATTCAATTTGTGTAACTTGTCCAAGGACATTTATTTATTATTACTATTATATTTTTATACACAATTTAGACAGATTTTAATAGTCGGAGCTTTTAGAATAAGGTCTGAGGTCATTAAAAATGGGTTCCGAAAAAGAGTGTGCCCAGATTCCAAGAGAAAACGGGAGTTCAAATACTAGCTTAGCCGACAGATGTTGTCTTGTCTATTCTTTTTTCATAAAAAGAAGAATTTAAGGCGTGACGTAATGACCAAGAGAAGTAGGAGATCCGTTTTTACGTACAAAGAAGTAGATGTCTGACTTAAATGTACTACTTGTACTATAAATAATGTGTACTTGTACTATAAATATACTAATAAGTAAGACATCTACTTCTTTGATAGATATCAGTATCTAATATCAGTCTATTTAGAATTTTAAATTTTACAATTTGTTTTAAATTTTTTTATAACTTGTCCCTGAATATGCTGTAAAAGCCAAATCGTCTAATTTTGTAACATTAAAAAAACTAAATGTATTAATTAGTTAGATTAATAATTAAGCGCAGTAAAACTGCAAAAACCGACCCCGACTCTTTAATTATTAGGTAAGCGGGTTCCACGTCGCGCGATTTTATAATTATTTTTGTTAAAATATAGTTCATGATTCCGAGATGGTACATACATACATTTTATTAACATTCTACTTGTAGTTTAGAGTTATACAAAAATATTACAAATAATATATAACTTTTCGACTATGTTGACTAAATGACTATGTTGGCTCCCCGGTATGGTACCACCGCCTTACCTATTCCCGCCGTCATAACGTCATGACATGTTCCGGTTCGGAGGGTAAGGTAGCCGGTAAACTTACTTTTGCTCGAGGCCTAACCTCAGGTTGGCAACGCACCATTACCATCTTTGGTGTCTCTAGGCGGCGGCAATTTCTTACCATCAGGAAATCCGTCTGCTTGTTTGCCTTCCTATAACATAAAAAAAACATTATTTATTAATGAGTTCGTTAACATATACAAAATTTATGCCTTATCTTTATCAAGCAAAAGCCAATAGTCCAATCGTGATGCAGTCGTGATACAGTGATGTGGACACCTCGGAATCATGCTCTATCTTACTTTTTGAATTGGATAATATGTTGCTAACCGCTAAGTTTTTACAACTTCACCGGGCTATATGTCGATATTACTAAAGAAAAACCGGTTTATTATTGGCCGAATAATCGCAAATAATAAACAAAAATACAAAAAAACATACATTCCAAGTCAGAATCTCCACTACTTTATTTTAAGGCCAATATAAATAACGTATCTCAGATAAGAGATCGTGATATTTTTGATTACTTGCCAAGTAACCGCTGTTATTTTCCAATAATTAACAAATATATGTTAACAACAAAACTCTAAAAGCGTATCTTTATCTGTGGTTAGGATATTAATATTGGCCGTTTGAGTCGGTTAGTAATAATTATTTTTACAATTTGATATTATAAATATTTCTTAACCATCTCGAAAAACGACCAATTATTATGTTTTTTGTATGTTTTTACGCGATTACTCCGTTCATTACGAATACAATATGGTACTTTATTTTGTAGGGTAGGTCATGATTCAGAGGTAATCCCATATAAACTTGATAAGATTCGACAAGTGGTTTTGTGTTAATTAAGTTTTTCGCAATTTTAAGCGATTAAATGTTTAAACCCCCATATTTTCTCATCATCATCATTCTCATCATCCTCCTCCTCATCATAATTATCATCATTATCATCATCGTCATCACCATCATCTCATTCTCTTGTCGGGTGTCTCGAAACAAGGTACTTGCTATATCCAGTCGACAATAACCTTTCCTTTATCGATAACACGGCAGATAGGACAGGTTAAAGGTCGATACTGCCATCCGTAGAGCACATGCACAGACAAATAAACATGAATGAAGTTAGAAATGACATTAAATGATTCCACTTCTGTAAATATACTTCTTACTATATCCATTCTCAAGAATAAATAGAGGACATAGTATGACGAAATTATCTAAAATAGATTAGACACGTTTATCTAATTATCCTTTGTAACGAGGCACTCGAATTTCATCATTGGTGCTACTAGAGATTAGTATATATATTGTCTTTGGTGCTACTGAGAATAGGTTTGGTAATCTGTGCTTCCGATAGGTTTGAAATTCGACAAATTTGAAAAATGTCAAATGAAAAAATTAAAAGGGACTTCGATTTCGATATTATGTTTTCTTATTATAGAAATAAAAATGTAAGTTCAAGAAACCGACTAATTAATTCAGGACCACGACGTGATTCGATAATTCTTTATTCGAAACATACCTAATGATTTTCAAATGGTCCCACATAAATCCTTTCAATATCCCACTAGTGATTTTGAGTTATACTTAACAATTCATACATTTTCTTGTATTATGACGACATTATTATCAAAGATATCGTCAAGATAAACGAAATATACACTTTTCATACCGACACCTCTACTCGGATCATAATAAAATTAATTAAATTAATTTTGGACATCCTTAGGATCGTGACCTGCCTTTCCAAAAAAAACAGTAATAATTAGCGCAGTTAAACTACACACTGACTCCAAATATTTCATTGGGTATCACGTCGCGATTTGGTAATTCTTTTTTCGAAAGATAGCAAAATAAATTTTGTTAACATTCGACGAGTGGTTTTTAAGTTATACTTAAAGTGCATAAATTTTGCACTTATCTTGACGACCTCACATGAAGTAAAAACTCAAAAACCACTAGTTGTATCTTGAAAAAATTAATATGGGACCACCTCGGAATCATGACCCATCTTTCTAACAAATAACATTCAAATTCGCTTAAAAAATACACAGATTGAATTAAGAATTTCCTCCTTTTTTGAGTTTATTAAAATCGGTTCGTTATATTCCGATTAATCAAAGTCATATTTCGTTATTCGTACTTATTTACTAACGACCAATATTAATAAACTATCTAAGATATAGGGCTATTTGAGATTAGTTACTAGGCAACACCTGTTTTTTTTTCGATATATAACAAAAATATCTTAGCAACAAAATCTATTAGGCCCATGTGTATCTGTAGATATGTTATTAATATTGGCCGTAAGACGACATATTGAAATTTAAGACGGTTTTATGCAATTTTAATCTGGGTCTGCTGTGTAGACAAGACCATTTGCGTCTGCTTGGCAGCTTGTTAGACGCTGTCATAGGTTAAATGGACGTTACTAACAAGACTAGTGGTGGCGGTGGTAGAGAGCTGGGCAGCAACTTGTCCGGGTAGAAATCCACCGCCTTACCTATTCCTGCTTCTTAATGTTGCAATAACGTGTTCCTGTCTGGAGGGTAGAGTAGCCTGTAGACTAATAGCGCATTAAGCCTTGGCCACAGGATAGCGACGCACCTGGGACATTTATATTGTCTATAAGCCACGGCTGTCTCCTACTACTTTACAAGTTTAGCGCAACTTTCATATAAAAAAATTAAATAAATACTTGGAGTTTTGGCGCCATCGAGAGAAAAGATGGTCGAAGTTTTTTCATAATTATTGAATTTCGTGTTGATATTGAGTAAAATTGGTCAATTTTGGTGGCATTTTGTACAATTTTGTTCAGTGAAAGTGCATAAACGAAATAATCATGATAAAATTAGCGTATCGTGTATTTCCCCGTTGCCGCCAAATCTCAGCTTGAGTAATGAGGCCACCGCTTTACCCAAGAGCCTGACTTGACTTACTGACGACTTATGACTAATGACTAATTATAATGTATTAACATTTATATAAAATTTGATGCAAATTTCTACTTGACTAATGGCAAAATACTAACGTGAAGGCCAAAACTAAAAGAAAAAAAAAGTTTGCTATGTTTTTTATTCGCCTAAATCATATGACACTAGTTGCCTTATGTCTGAATGGCTTTAGACTTACTTTCAAATTATACGGGTTATACCTTTTCACCATGTTATGTCAATTGTAATGTGTCAATTTAAGTAAACTTCATACAAAATTCGGCTTTGCTATGTATCTATGAAAGTCTCGCCTCTTGTTACGTAGTATTTATATACTCTTTGCTACTTTACTGCTTTTAAATTCTTTGCTGTTATATAGGATAGTCTATAGATGTGGCGTTATAGGTGGCAAGTTGCCAGCCTAAATAGGAAATACAGCCCGATAGAAGTGTAAGTGTTTAAAGGCACTTGGTGATGAGTTGGGGATATGCCAATTCCTTATACGCGGGCTGGCTCATTAAAGGCGAGCAAATTAATCATGTCATTTATGTTACCAGTATGTGGAAGTTATGCGGTAACATTTCTGATAAGGGCTCACCAGTTCATGTGTATGGAGGCCTTAATGTAATATTCCATATGACAGAATGACAGCCTGTATCCAGAGTAAGCCAGAGTCTACATCAATCATCAATAGACAATGTATAGGCTGTGCATCTCTTACTAACGCGTTGTCTAATAACGTGGAACCATATGCATAATTAATAGTTCTTTTTAGCTGGAAACAAATTTACGGGATGCGGCTTGCGGTCGCGTCTGATAAATGTGCACATACCGTCCTCGGAAGCTATCGGCGTCCATGCCATCGGCCCTAAATGTCCATGTGGGGTTGCCAATTTAGCATATTTTATGCTAGATTTAGCATTTTTTTACGTCGTTAAGCATATTTATTTGTTGTCTAGCATGTAGCATATTTTATGCATAAAAATTTTAATTATGAAATAAACTGTATGTTGTGTTAATTTTATCGATATCGAATAACTTGGTAAAAATATTTTTAAACTTAAGGTTGCATAATAAACAAGTTGAAAACAAAGTAATGCTAGTCTTTAATCAGCTCTGCTCTTAGATAGGTATATGAAAGTTTGTATGTCTATGGATGGTACATGATTAGTACATTCATTGTTATGGTTATGATGGTATATATATGGTTATTTAATTTTTAAAAGTAAAGTATCTTCACGCCCATATCCCCGAAGAGGTAGGCAGAGGTACAACCAAGGCACCCACGACTAGCCGAAGACACTAAGTCCCACAACGTGATAGGTGGCAAGCCTATCTCCAACCGAGCACATTTCCAATCCCGACCAACATTTTTTTTTTATTAGAAAATTGGAAAAACCCCATTTTCTTTTTGTTGGCCGACCCGGGATTCGAACCCGGGACCTCATCAGTCAAGTCCAACACCCGGACCGCTAGACCACAGAGGCGATAATTTTTAATGTAAATGTAAAATGTTTAGCATAATTTGGCAAAATTTAAATACCCTTTTAGCATATTTTATAGTCTTGTTGGCAACATTAGTTGACAAAAACATTCAGCCAGATGTCTTTCGGACACGTCGCATCTGGGACTTCTGTCCGATAGTTTTGCAAGGCTCAGTGTTTTTGATTATCTAGATACGCTTTAAGTCAGCCGCGTCCGAAAATTTGTTTCCAGCTTTACGGGAACCTGTTTAGATATCGAGATAAAAATACTGTGATTAAAGCTACCGAATTATCTCCATGTTCAAAAATTAAACCGTCACTCCGTTACGACAGCAATTTACGCGCAGTAGAACTGCAAATAAACCAACTATGATTTCATGTCATCTACATACACCAAAAATGTGTCTTATCCAGGATTTTCATGTAATTCCATCATCAAAACAAGACGAGGTGCCAACGGGACCACCTCGCAAATACGCTCTTACAAATAAAAAAAATAATTTTTAATCTGTTAAGAAATGATGTGATAAATAAATAAAGCAGTTTTAATTTGCAACGAAATGTAATTTATTGAACTAAACATTAACCTTTTCACTACAGACTCAGAATACTAGAAACTAGTGTTACCTACTGCAAAAATACATTTCTATGCATAAGGTGGAATTACATTGTATTAAATAAATAAATTGTAGTAAATAGTGGATGAATCAATTAACATATACAAAAAAATACATAAAAAATATGGGAATTGTCTACTTCTTGCTTTTCGAAGTGGTTTAACAAGCACAGACAAAAACACATTTACTTTGATGATAAAACAAAAGTTCTAATTATACGTTCTTACTCTCTCATTGTGAAAATCACAATGTAGTTGAATTATTAGATTTACAAAATTACTGACTATCAAAACAAAATATTACAAACAAATTCGTATTAAATTTTTAAATTCTATTAAGAAATGACGGAGAAATTGACGTAAAAACTGTGGGAATCTAACATAAAAGTCATAGAACCTAAGGGACAAACAAACACACTTGTCTCTTTAATGAAAAAATGTTTTATTTAATACTTTCTGATTCTCTCATTGTGAAAATCTAATATAGTAGAGTTACAAAACTATTGGCACATGTTTTGTTCTAGCGGGAAAGCCAATTTTGGCACCTCGTAATAATTTTATTGTATACGTGTATATTTATTTTTGCTTACTTATACTCTGCCAGCAAATGTTTTGTGAATAATTCAGCGTCTTGGGCGTTTTGATTTCACGTAAGTGCAACACCGGGTTACTGACCGGCTTGTAGTTATAAACAAAAAAATAAAAATGTATTTTGACGGAATGAAAGCCACATTAAACTCGAAGATTTAGGTTCGAAGCGAATGTTTTTCACTGCCAACTGTGAGAAATATTTGTTAATAAAATTACTTATTTTTTTATTTATAGGTTTGTTATTAGATTTACGTGAAAGGAAACATATACCAAGCTATTAAAAAAATAAAGAATATGCGCGGCTGTTTAAATCATTCGATTGTAATTATAATTTGAAATAACGGACTTATAATCTTTTTTTATTGGTTTAGATACAAAGAACGGTCGGGCAAAAACGTTATAGAGTATAATATGATGATTTTATTACTGTGCCAAGAAACCGATTTAATATTAAAATGTAATGGTCATCTTTTGTCGTTAACGCTATCCTGTTTTAACTACGAATGTATTTTTTTTTCTTATGAATCTTTAACAATAACTAAGGCGTTATTTTTTTTATCGAAATTGGTCAATCCGATTACCTTTGATCCGATGCTCAAGGGCCGATTTTTTATTTTTGTGTATTGAGGAAGATTATAAGGAAAACAGCTTGCATTCAAATCCCTTAAAATCCATCTGGCATCAGCATGTATTTACCGGTTACTTAAAAGTAGATATATTATTCTTTAAAGGATATACCACGCCCAACTTAAACTCATCTACTTTTGGAATCAAAAAAGTATTCTTACGTTCATATGCCCGAAAGGGGGAAGCAGACGAACTACTACTTTTTCTATTTTATTTAAGTTGCTTATGTTTAGGATTAGGTTAGATTTTTAGGTGTTTTTTTGTTAATGATGTGTGGTAATTTTTAGTCAGTCAATAATTGTTTTCTCTCTTTCCAACCCACGACTAGCTGAAGACTTTTAAGTCCCACAATGTCAAAGGTGCCAAACCAACCAAGCACATATCCAATCCCGGGCAACTTTTGGGTTATCCAGTAATTGTGCTTAGTAACATCTATTGTTATTTATATCATAAAGATTCAATAACAAAAAAACTGTGTTATATATATGATTTGATTTTCAACCAGGTATTAGATACGAGTACGGTATATTCGCACAGAAAATAGAAAACGGTGAACAACAAGAGGAACCAGATGACTGGCTAAGGTATGGAAATCCTTGGGAAAAGGCGAGACCAGAGTTTATGCTTCCAGTTAATTTCTATGGCCGAGTTGTTGACACGCCTGAAGGAAAGAAATGGATTGATACGCAGGTATATAAATACTTTTCCATAATTTACCTGAAGGTTCTAGAACGTATTCATCTAACTAATCAAAAATATGTTATGGTGCGAGGAGTGTCTAATTGGTTGATGTGGTTGTTTTAGATGGTGTTTGCCATGCCCTACGACAACCCGATTCCTGGTTACAACAACAATGTCGTCAATACGTTAAGACTATGGTCAGCCAAAAGCCCTATAGACTTCAATCTTCGATTTTGTAAGTGACAAAACATAAATATTTCATTAAGTGCTTTGTATCCATACTACATCTCAGTAGGTCCGTCGGAGTAGCTGAACCCATTACATTTCTAATAAAATGGAATATCCAAGTGGATAAACGTTTAGCTATCATCCATGGAACGATATTATGCATTTTATAGGAAATGTGAGTTGATGTACAAATGAGATATAGCCCTTAAATGTCCTGCCACTTCCAATTTTAAATCTGATCTATTACTTTACAGTCAATTCCGGAGATTATATTCAAGCAGTACTTGACCGTAATGTTGCGGAGAACATTTCTAGGGTACTGTACCCTAATGATAACTTCTTTGAAGGTAAAGAATTGAGATTGAGGCAGGAATACTTTATGTGTGCTGCCACTCTTCAAGACATTATAAGAAGGTACAAAGCATCCAAATTTGGATGTCGCGATGCAGTTCGGACTACATTTGAAAGTCTTCCTGATAAAGTTGCCATACAGCTTAACGATACTCATCCAGCCCTTGCCATTCCTGAACTACTTCGCATTTTATTGGACATTGAAAAGGTGCCATATGATGAAGCTTGGAATCTGGTTGTAAAATGTTGTGCCTACACTAATCACACCGTCCTCCCTGAAGCCTTAGAACGTTGGCCTTGTTCCATGTTGGAGAATGTATTGCCACGGCACATGCAATTGATTTATCATATCAACTTCCTGCATCTTCAGGAAGTTGAAAAACGCTGGCCCGGAGACGTGGGCAAAATGCGCAGTATGTCTCTTATTGAGGAAGAGGGTGAGAAACGAGTCAATATGGCCAACCTTTGCGTTGTCGGTTCTCATGCTGTTAACGGAGTGGCAGCTATCCACTCTGATATCCTTAAAGCCACAGTCTTCCATGATTTCTACGAAATGTGGCCTGAAAAATTCCAGAACAAAACCAACGGTATTACCCCACGTCGGTGGCTGTTGCTTTGTAATCCTAGCCTTTCAGATCTTATTAGTGATAAAATTGGAGATGAGTGGACTGTCCATTTGGAAAAGTTACAGGGTTTAAAGCGATGGGCCAAGGATCAAGCTTTCCAACGTGCTGTTATGAAAGTTAAACAAGAGAATAAGTTAAAGCTTGCCTCCTTAATCGAAAGGGATACTGGTGTACAGATAAACCCAGCCTCGATGTTCGACGTGCAGGTGAAACGTATCCATGAGTACAAACGACAGCTGTTGAACATTTTACATGTGATCACTCTGTACAATCGCATCAAACGTGATCCGAATGCGGCAGTTACGCCCAGGACTGTTATGATCGGTGGAAAAGCTGCACCTGGATATTACATTGCTAAGCAGATTATTGCTCTTGCGTGTGCTGTTGGAAACACGGTAAGTTAAGTCTAAATTCTATTGTTATTACGTATTGAACTTACTGGTTAGAGGCTTATGTAATTATATGAAATTAAAGTTGTAAATTTACTTAAAAATTACATTTTTAACTATCTCATTGATTTATTATAACCGTTATGCGTAATATTTCTGACATAATTAACTCATGTAAGAGACGTGCAATCATTTGCGCAATATATTTGCCTTCTGGTAGTTACTCTGCATCTTCGTATGTGCATTATGATCGTCATTAATGTTTAAAAAATGTGTTATGGCAAATGTACAGTTATTGCACTTTATTAGATATAAATAAGATTTTTAGTAATTTAAATTATGTTCACAATTAATTGTAAGACTGAATATTTAATATAAGAATAATCATGCGCTACATCTTGGCATCTCAAACGTTAAAGCGTAACACAAAGAATTGATTGATTACTTGACGACAGTCTTGTCATTGTCTTCTTCTTTGTCTTGTCAATTTGTCAGTTTTTTATTGAATTAAGTGCTACTTGGCGGAAATCCATTATGACAGATTTACCCTTACCTTAAACCCTTGTAACTATTTTGCGCTAATTTTTTTAAGCAATGTTCGTAAGACTTGGACACGTACGTATACATTGTTAACTAAATTTTCCCTCGCAATAGTCACATGGGTTTTGAAGAATTAGCAAAATAAATGCTTATTCTACATACATACATATCTTCACGTCAAGTCTCTTACGGAGTAGGCAAAGCCAAGCACACATGCCAAATCTTACGATCCTGGCCGACCAGCCTGGCTGCTGCTTATTCTACATTAGGTGTAAAAGTTGTAAAGCGTTCTAATGTGTATCAGGAAATTGTTATTGTTTGTTTGCTCGTACTTTGTATATACGTATATATAAAGTAAGTAATTTCTTTTTCAGGTCAATAACGACCCAGACGTCGGTGATAAGTTGAAGTTGATTTTCTTAGAGAACTACCGCGTGACTTTAGCGGAGCGCATTATGCCGGCTGCAGATCTCAGTGAACAAATCTCCACTGCGGGTACTGAGGCCTCCGGTACAGGCAACATGAAGTTCATGCTGAATGGTGCTTTGACGATTGGAACCATGGACGGTGCCAACGTGGAAATGGCCGAGGAAGCTGGCCAAGAGAACATGTTTATATTTGGCATGCTCGTGGACGATGTTGAGAACTTGAAGAGGCGAGGGTGAGTAAAATAGTATTGTTTATACGAGATGTGACCAATTTGTTATTGAGTCTGGCATTACCTTACGAAAATGAAATTAAGTGTACTGTATGTACTGTATTTGCTTATACATCTAGTACAGATGAAATTCCCAAAAAACAGAAATATTTCGTAATATTTCCAAGTTATCTTCACCTATACATACCCTTCGGCTTTGCTAAGGGGGTGGAGCTTAATATATTAGAGGTATAATTATTAAAAAATTCGCTGTGGGAAAAAATAAAATGTATAAATAAAAGAAAAAAATCTGCATTCAAACAAAATTCATGTTATTTCCAACACAAAAAAAAAAACAAAATACAAACAATACAAATTTAGTATAGGTATCATATCAACACAGGCGCTCGGCCTGCCCGGTCCCCGCATTGCGAATCCATCAATAGCATCATCATCCATCACCCTCGTTTAGATAGATTCTATACTTCTTATCGTCGGTGCTTGGTGGAATTCCATTCTTGATGCAATTTATTTAAAAAACACTTGTACTTTCCACAATATATTTTATCATTTTTTATTTTTATGGTTTAGCCAACCGGTTTCGCTATACAAGCATCATCAGGGTTAGTTGTTATATAGCCCTGATGATGCTTGTATAGCGAAAGCGGTTGACTGTACCATAAAAATAAAAAATGATAAAATATATTGTGGAAAGTACAAGTGTTTTTTAAATAAATTGCATCAACCTTCGTTTAGCATCAATAGCATCAGTTATATTTTGTGATAACTTCTAAGATATTCAATGAAATAATTTAGTTTAGTGTGCATGAAAGACTTGTAAAGGCTAATTGTGTATCTAAACCTCAGGATTCGCTATTCTATCGATGAAAATCATAGGAAAATCCGGTCATACATACAGACAGAAGCGACCTGGGGATTTTGTTTTATAATATGTACTTATAAAGTACATATATTCTGTACTACAATCTATACGCGTCAATAATATGGAGACTTCATATATTCTGAGTATTTGTCCACAATCCCATTAGACATTCATACATACCGTACAGCACAGTAATTAGCAGACTTTAGTCTAATTTATAAAAGTTATGAAAGCACTCTCAAAGATCATAATTTAATAGCAAGTAATCAGTATTTGTTACAAGGACGGGTTGTGGTTATGAGTGCGCAGTCAGTGAGACAATAGTGACTATACTGTCTATGGTCCTCCATACTAATATTGTATTGCGAATGTGTGTTTGTTTGTCTTTATTTCACTTCACAACACGGAGCGATGCTGGGTTGAAGTTAGTGTGTGGAGATAGAGGTTGAAATGTGATATCAGCTACTTGGGGATGTCGTTCAGACGGGAGAGTTGAATAATTATTAGGCGCAAACTTAATAATCTAATAAAAAACAGCCTGTTTTTTTTAAAATAGCTTTAAATGCCTAGCAACGTCTACTTTAACAAACACAAAAATTGTGGCACTTAATTTAATAATGTCAAGACGGGTGTCTTACTGCAAAAAAACTATTAAACATTATCTAAAATTAGATTCTCAACCAATAAAATGCTGCCACGTCATCCATAAGTAGCGTGTGATTGGTTGGATGTCAATTTTAGCTAAATAGGCGTTTTAATATTTTTTGTGGTAAAGTGGCAGTTGTTTATCCTGAAGATATTATTAGTATCAAGGGAATATTTAATTTATTTGAAACTATATAATATATCCAATTATGTCTTTAACAAATAGTTATAAATAGTTAAAGTCTCCTTGGCACTAATTCTATTTAATGATCTTGTTTGTAAATAGTCTGTAAATGTCATAAATATGTTCGCACAATAATAAACATGTATTATAATTTTGAGATATTGTAATTTATGAAAAAAGTAAGGAGTATGTAATTTTCGTTCTCGATAATGGCCAATCACTATAACAAAAAAATTATAAAAATATTTAAAAAACCTTAATTTGAATCAGTTACTGCCTGAACAAAATTTTCAGAAATTCTAATTTCCCAGGTGGCTATCTTATACTAAGAATCTAATAAATCCTTTTTTTATTAGATTTGTGCCATTTAAAGCATGTTCAAACCAATTTACAGTCTATGATACAGCATTTGTTAAGATTGGTGCATTAAACGCGAAAATATACTGCTAGTACTACTACTGTTTGCCTTCGACTTCGTCAGCGGAGAGTAGTTATGATTTCCATACAAAATTTTATCCTACTTTATCAGTCCTTTGGGAGATGAATTTTAAACAAAATAAGTAGCCTATGTTTAAACTCAAATCTTTAGCTATATGCATATCTAATTTTATCAAAGTTGATTTAGGAGTTTAGCCATGAAAGAGCAACAGACAGTTTCTCTTTCTAATATTAAGTATGGATTGATTGCAAAACAGTAGTGTACAGTCTTACGGCCAATCGCAATAACCTATCTATAGTTAGAGATAGGCTTTTTTTGGTGGAGTTTGGTTGCTAAGAAACCTATTTTTAATAATTATTGAGAATTTTTGGCGGTTGCCCGGTCACTGTAATTTTGTTACTTGTACTTATCCTTGTGTAATTATCTTGTATCTCATTGATAGGCTAGTTTACAAAACTTTGATTCTCCATTCATTGTATAGAAAAGTTTTCCCCAATTTACATTAAACCTTACGTTGAATATAAATAATAACATATTTTGAATTTTACATTGACAGTACAAAGGTTCTTGTGCCGGGTCGATATGTCTATTCGCGTTAAGAATATAGTGACGTATCAGTGCAACGGCAAAGTAAAGGCCTATTTATACTGGGATATTAATTAAACCATTAATATCAAAGCAAACTTGTTATTACAACATTTTCACTATATTCTCCATAATCACGTTTTGATTTCCACGCTGTGAATTATTGACCCACTTTTGTTTTGGCGGATAGGTGAGGTAACCATTTTTAAAATTGGCAAAAATCAAGTATATACTGTCTGAAGGGCACACTTCAACTAGTGAACATGACTTTCTCATTTAGGGGCCTGGCTAGCTGCGTGACAACGATGAGTCACTGTTTTCTTTGTTATTAAACATATTTTATTAGATCGAATATATTTTTCATCGACACAAGAGAAAATTAACAAAAAACAATATGAAAATGAAAAATGAATGAAAATAAATTTATTTACAGCGAAAACATAGAAACAGTAAAAACATAAATAGATAATAACAGGATAATATCTTATTAATTATGTATAAAGCTGAGAGTTTTTAACATCTTAATCTAACGACGGTCCTCACACTAGGCAAGCCTGTGTCGTGAGGAGCAACTTCAATTACATATTGCTATAACTATTTTCAGATTGGCATCAACTAATCTAAATTACAAACATTTTAAAAATAATTTAAAAAAATAATTTAAATAATATGTGACAAGGTTGATATTATAAAAAGAGTAAGTTTATCAAAACCTCATTTTAACATTCTTTAGGCGTTTGAAGGGCACAATTCAACTGGTCAATGTGAACACGGCTTTCCAATTTTGACTGCTTGAAAGCGATGAGTCACTATTTTCTTAACGCGAATAGACTATAAATAAGTATCACCGGATAGTAACGCGCCACTTACTAACGGCCAATGTTAATAACATTTCTCTAAAGATGGATTTCAAGCAATCTAGATAGCTGCGTATCCGCCGGCCTATCCTATACCTAATTGCCATATTTATCGTGTCTACAGATATGTTATTGGCAAGCGATAACATAAAAATGGATCAAAATTTCAATCTTGGACAGCAATTTTTGGATTAGGATTGATTATTAATATTGGCCGTAATCAGATCAGGCGAAAGGAACTCAGCGGGCTTGTCTTTTTTCTGTTGAATCTAGTTTACAAAATGTATTTCATTTTTAAATTATATGGTAAAGATATTGGTACGAGGAGCAATTAATCTCAAGCATTTTTGTCTTCTCAATATTCTGAAATCTTATTGTAACCCTTATCACACAACTTACATTGAATACATGTTTTAAATTTATTAAGTGGTGCGTCTGTAACATGCTCGGGAAATTTATTGTAAAATCGTACTATTTAGACCATTAAAGAAAATCTATCGTACTATTAAGACCATTAAAGAAAAGCTAATTCTGTGGAGACGAGAACGCATGCACAGCAAGATTGGTTCATTTAAAGTAGGTTGCAAATATTATTTTACGGATGTACGTCTAATCATTAAACGCTGCGTAAAACCACAACATTGGCTAGTAACAACATCTTATGGCGCCTAGTTCAAGAATTATATATTAATTGGGTTCAAATCGATTAGTCTTGTAATCGTTAAATAAAGAGATAAGTCTATCATTATTGACACTGATTTATTGCATTGATATTATTTTCTCTTAATTATAGTTGATCAACATGTTCAAGAAATCTATTTATGCTATACTAAAGATTAATAACAGATAAATGTATATGATAAACATTTATGGAATAATTGAAAACAGACCAATTCTCAGACCTTCTCAACATGCTCATAAAATTTCGTGAGAATTGGTCAAGCCGTTTCGGAGGAGTTCAAGTTCGAACCCCGTGACACGAGAATTTTATATATTAGATATACTATTTACTAATATTATTAACAGGAAATGTTTGATTTTTTGTTTGAAATGAATAGACTCCGAAACTACTGTACCGATTTCAAACATTCTTTCACCTTTTGGATGCTACATTATCCCTGAGTGACATAGGCTTTGTTTAATCGAAATCGGTGCAGTAAAAGCCAAGTTACGCAGGCGAAGCTGCGTGAAACTGCTAGTATTATATAAAAACGTGGGATCGAACTTAAAATAAAATGTTTAAAGTACGTTTATTTGGAATGTATTGCAGATATAACGCATACGAATATTACGAGCGCAATCCGGAATTGCGACAGTGTATAGAGCAGATCCGCAGCGGGTTCTTCTCCCCGGGAGATCCGGGACGGTTCGCGCACGTCGCTGAAGTGCTCCTCAACCACGACCGCTTCTTGCACCTCGCTGATTACGACGCCTACATAGAGGCCCAGGACAAAGTCTCTCGTGTTTACCAGGTATGTATTTGATTGCCTCGTTGGTCGAGGGGTTAGCATACACCTTCAACGCCTCCAACCAATCGCGAGGCTCGGGTTTGATGTCTGCGTTTCTGGGTCTAAACGTTTTTATTAAGTTTATTCTGGCTTCTATTTACAAATTTGTTGACAAACGCCCATAATACAGAGCCTAATTAGCAAATTAGGTTACTTAGGGGTTTGTTTCTATTTGAGTATTTTTTTCAGGGATTTAATTGAATATATTTATCTTGTTTTTTTAATGTTTTGTATTATAAAATACCATTAACAATTGCTATTAAAACAGTTTCTGATCGACATAATTTCTTTCCTTTCTTTATTTATCTTAATTATCGTATTTTTAATATTTAAGTCTTAAGGAATTGTACTAAGGTTTTAGAATTTCTATATATAATTATTTTTTTTATTCCATCGATTGATGTTTATGCTGCCTAAAAGTTGACTCTATGGTTTTTAAGATTTCTCGTTTCGACGGAAACTGGCTGGATAATGTTAGCATAATTTAAATTGTATACAAAAAAATCTATATGCTAGATAACAAATAAATATGCTAAACGACATAACAATAAGCATATTGCAATTAAATATAATTTAGCAAAATTTAGCACAAAATGTTCTATATTGGCAAAACTGCTATCGGCTAAAAACGTCCGTGGACAGTATGTACACATTAATCAATCGCAGCTGTAAGCCACGCTCGTAAATCTACCTGGTAATATGTTTCCATCTTAAGTCAGAAGTTCTTTACTTAGAAGCTTTAAAAAAATGGGAAAAAGATTTTTACATACACCTGTACCTGAGAATAAGACATAATTTTCGTCTATATAGCCCCCTACGGAAAAAGAGATACGTCAAACTTATATCTAAGTTAACGTATCTCTCTCTCGCTCTGTGTGTGTGTGTCTGTCTGTGGCATCATAACTTTTGAACGGATAGGCTGATTTGGATGCGGATTTTGTCTTAGTTTGTTGAATTTTTTATTTACCTCATAATCATTTTCTTTAGATTTAGATGTTCTCCAAAGCAATTATTAAAATAAAATATAAATTATTTATTCTAGGATCAATCTAAGTGGGCCGAAATGGCGATTTTGAACATCGCATCGTCTGGCAAATTCTCTTCAGACCGTACCATCGCAGAATACGCTCGCCAAATCTGGGGAGTTGAGCCAACATGGGAAAAGCTGCCTGCCCCACATGAAACATCCTAAATAAATCACTCTAGTAACTACCATTTCTTCTTTCATAGGTAGTTCGCCATTTTTATTCTTATATTAATATAAATAAGGACATTTTTATATTTCAATCATAATTTTCTTTTATTATAAATATAAAACTAAAATGTATGAATTTGGATAATTTTTGGTACAGATTTTTAGAATATATTTTTCGAATTGTATCATATTATTTTAAAATATTATATTATACAAACTTCCGTATATACTTACTCCCATAGTAAATACTTTATCATATACTTCATCTTAAGCTAATTTTATATATTATCTGTAGATTGTAGCTGTTGTAGTAGGTACAGTCCATGGTGACACTGGACGGCTTGGCCTAGATTTGGCCGTTGGCAGCTGATCGCCAAATCTATGATTATCCTTCATCTTAGAATATGTTAGATGTAACACAATGGTGGATATAATATTTTTAAAGTAGAATTGGTTAATTTGTTGAAAAGTGCCAGATTGTACGTTTGAATATTTAATATAATATTAAATTATTGAATTATATTAATTTAGATAAGTGAAAAGATGAAAAATATTATGTCTTTTTTATATGAATTATTAATAAATAATATCAGTATATTTTGTATGATTAAAAAAAGTTTTATATCATGAGATTTGTTCCTCCATAGCAAAGACTGCAAAGAGTGATATGATATTAAAAATCTATGTCAAATGTGCCATACAATGTAGCGATATTATGAAGTTACAAGATATAATATAGGTGCAAAGTCGAAAAGTATAGGGCCTATAGTTTACCTCGAGAATTATCTTTGTCTGCGATAATAGCTCTCATGTAATATTTATTTATTTGTTATATATTATATAGTAATTTTGTTAATATCAAGGTGAGAGTATGTGCAAATTTATATAATTTATATAAAAAGAACTTATTATTTTAAGCTTTAAATACCTGTAAAATTAGCTATTAGTTGAATGGGCGTAAGTAGATTGGTCTAGCACAAATTGTGGGAGAAAAAATTTTTTTTCTTTTTCTTGAACCATAAAGACCAAGGTGAAGAATTTATTTTATTGGAAGTTGATTTTTTTAATATTTAAATAGACTGCGGGCTGAATAATATTTCAAAAATAGGTTAGGTTTTTGATCAATTTTCTAACATGAAATTAAGAACGTGTTTCTTAATTAAGTACCTATATAGAGAGATTAATTAATTTTCTAACACTGCCGCTTGGTTTTTGATATGCCATTATTGATTTTAAAAATAGAAATAGTTAATAAATATGGCCTAAATCGATTTTGTGAACGAGTGTGTAAGATTGTTACATCAATTTGTGGAAATTTAAATAAAGATTATAAATTAAGTGTTGATGTTTTAAATAACTGCCTCTGTGTTCTAGCGGTCCGGGTGTTGGACTTGACTGCATGAGGTCCTGGGTTCGAATCCCGGGTCGGCCAACAAAAAGAAAATTGGATTTTTCCAATTTTCTAATAAAAAATGTTGGTCGGGATTGGAAATGTGCCCGGTTGGCGGTCGTGGGTGCCTTGGTTGTACCTCTGCCTACCTCTTCGGGGATATGGGCGTAAAGATACTTTTTGTACACATATACGTCTGAGCGTCAGGGCTACCCACACAATTCCAATTTGATGTTACAAGTTATTTGTAGAATTTTTCAGTCATAAGTTGTCATAATTAGTCATATCGGGGTCTTGGGGAAAGCTTGCCAAAGCTTGTTATTAGGGATCACCCAACCACTCACACCTTTCCAAACTTGGAAGCGATTGATTATCATTCCTTATTTTGATTTCGTAATATTCCGGCCAATAACATTAACCATTGAAAAATATGATTTTTTATAAAATGCCAACCGATCTGGGAACTTTGTGACATGACAAAAACAGCTACTAAAATTAATGTGTTGGTCTTTTTTTTGGCTCTTTAATTCTTTTTTATGGAGAACCTTCTCCTGATAATAAATAACACAACAAAAAAAGAATTAGCAAAATTGGTCCATTCATTCAAGATTGATGCTATGATCAAGTGAAATGGAGATGGATACATTTCAATATTTTTAAAAATATGTAATAATGAAGTTTTTGTCAAATCGCCTCTGTCGTCCAGCGGTCTGGCGTCAGGTTTGACTTCTTGAGGTCCCGGGTTCGATTCGGTCGGCAACGAAAAAAGAAATATGTGTATTCAATTTTCTAACAAAAAACAACGTTGCCCGGGATTGGATATGTGCCCGGTTGGCGATAGGTTTGCCACCTATCACATTGTTGGACTTAGTGTCTTCGGCTAGTCGTGGGTGTCCTGGTTGTGCCTCTTCCTCTAATTTGCTGACCTCTCTTTTGTTTTGAGTTTTGTTAATTGACATCACTAGACTCAGTATAGTTTCATGACATGACATGAAAATCTCCTCCGTTTTGTCTAGTTTTTTTTAGACTTTGTTGCTGATGTGTTAAAGAAAAAATAACTTATATGTGTCTACTCTAGTCTAGTCTAGTCTACCCTGTAGAACAAAATTAGCAGAATGTACTTATTGCTACAATGTGATGGGTGGCCAACCTATATGGCACTTATTCAGTTTCGAACGGCAGTATCAGAAAATTTAAAAATACGCATTTGAAGTAACCGGACCCGGGAATCAAACTAGGGATCTCTTGTAGTGAACGCTATACCGGACTATTAGACCACAGAGTGAGATGGTAATTTTAAAGGTTGAATAGGCAGTAACCACAGAATCAACAGATTAATATTATTACTTAATAGTTTCAAGTTCGAATAGTTTAAACATGATCATTAGGTAGCGGTTGCGTTGCACAGCGAATTGGCTATTAAATAAATGTCATGCAATTACGAATTAATTAAGATCTTAAATTAGTTTCTATGTTGTTACCGTCACCGTTACCCCTAGGCCACGGGGACCGGCGCGGCGGTGCGAACAGCGAAGCGTCTGGCGAGGCGGCCATTCGCGCGGTACCGTTTGCAGGCCACCGCGACCAGTAATGTCCCATAGGGAAATGTATTTTTGTATGGTATTGGAAGGCAAACAAGCAAACGAATTTCCTGAGGGTAAGAAATTCACGCCGCCTAGAGACACCAAACGTGGTAATGGTGCGTTGCCAACCTGAGGTCCTGATGAGGCCTAGAACAAAAGTAAGTTTACCGGCTACATTATCCTCCGAAAAATTCTACCACCTAGTCAGATGTAACGGTGTTAGTGAGAGTAAGCCTATGCTCACCCTTTTCGAGCTGTCTGGCAGGAAGGATTCTATCTATTCATCAAAGGAGCCCGGACCAACACAGGGAATAGGGTCTTTATCGAAATTATCTCGACATGCTTAGAAGGTAACAGTTTTTCAGTTCAAGACCTAACATTTGGAAGAGATTGTGGAGTACATGGTTAAAGTAAGAATCGGGGATGGAGAATTCTACAAGTAAGTTCACAAGGAATACAGAAATCAGAATAAATCCAGAAAAACTTTTCGAATTTACGAGAATGACAATTGAAACATTCGATTACATTCTTATTAATATTCAACCTGAATTGGAGAACAAAGTCTATGCAAATAGCATTTCAAATGCATAAATTGTTTTTGACATTATTTACAGCACATCAGCAATAAAAATCTCGGTGTTCATTTTTCGCGGCGAAAACAACTAAACTCATAATCACTGTATTATTCTCCACGACTGCCGCTCGACTCCGTAGCTTGCTCTTTACTGATTCGTACGTTTGTTTTGCTCGCCCTCCGCGATTCGCTCGATACATTTCGCCGGTCGCTTCGCTGGTCTCCGCGGCGCGTGGCATGCTAAGAACATTGCCATACATTTGTTTCAGTCACTAGACGCTTCGCCAGTCGCACCCCGCGAATATTCGCTTTAGCGATTTTCCCGTGGCCAGGCTGTTAATAGCTTATTAGCTTATCTGCAATTTAAGCCAATGGTGGTAATGCTGTGGTACACTGACAAAACGTAACGTTGTTTTAGCAATAATTTAACGTTAACGTTAAGTCATCGCTATTATATATTATAAGTTAAAGTAAAGTATCGCTATTGTATATTTTTTATACCATTGGAAGGCAAACAAGCAGACGGATTTCCTGATGGTAAGAAATTCACGCCGCCTAGAGAACCCAAAGCTGGTAATGCTGTGTTGCCAACCAGAGGCCGGAATGTTAGCCCTCAAGAAAAAGTAAGTTTACCGGCTACCTTATCCTCCGAACCGAAACTCGTCATGACGTTATGGCGCCAGGAATAGGTAAGGCGGTGGTACCAATCCGGGTGAGTCGCTGCGAAACTCTACCACCTAGTCAGATGTCACGGTGCTAGTGACGGTAAGCCTATGCTCGCCTTTTACGAGCTGCCTGGCACAGGAAGGCAGATGGACTATTCTACAAAGGAGCCCGGGCCAACACGGGTCGATTT
>NJDC01001021.1:306489-333613 GCA_002245475.1 Calephelis virginiensis
ATGCTCGCCTTTTACGACCTGCCTGGCACAGGAAGGCAGATGGACTATTCTACAAAGGAGCCCAGGCCAACACGGGTCGATTTTACGTTAACTTAAAGATATTGCTATTACTCAAAGTAATGGTATTTGAAAGAGACGTAGCCAGAACGGATGTAAGAGCTTTAGTTGATGATGTAGTGCTGGGTCAAGTGAATGAAATTGTATATCTTGGTAGTGCTTGTAACAGGGATGTAAGGTAATCTGTGGAAGTTGAAAGAAGAGTGTGTTGCAGGGAATAGTGTAAATAGAACACTCATTTCAAAGCGAATTTCAGAGACAGGGTGCTAGACAATTTTTTTTTGCATATATTTGTACTTACTCCAAAGTTGTATGGAAGCAAGGGTTGGGTTTGTCAGAAAAAAACATGAGAGTAGGATAAATGCGGTGGAGATGAACGGATAGTTTGATGTAACGCTCACTGACCGCATTCGTAACTGTAAGATCCCGAAAAAGAGTGGGATTGAAAGACATGCTCCGCTGGTTCGGTCATGTGAAAAGAATGATAGATGAAAAATTCTACTATCTAATCTGCCTACCCCGCAAGGGGATTGGCGTGAAGACTTGTAAGTATGTATGTTTGTTGTTTTTCTAACTACTAAGAAGATCAAGGAAAAAGGGTCGACTCATTTGTCACTAACATCGTTTTACAATAATTAGGAAGTGTAGTTGTCGCAAAACTACCCGATTGATATCACGTTTCCTTTTTTTTGTGTGAAAACTTCTTTAGCGGCGTTGAGCACTTTTTTGGAATGGGTAAAAACTTTAAACTCGCGTCAGGACACGTGACCTGATCGAAAATTCGTAAAACGGCGCAGGGCGCTTGCGCGAATGTTCGTGTTGTCATGTTTGTGTACGATAGCGCAATAAATGAGTGTTGTATTCTACCACATAAATAATAGTACTTTCATACTGATAGTTAAAGCAATTCGTGCAAAATTATTCCCTAACCATTCCAAAATATCAAAAATGCACAACGTTCACCTATTATATTCACGTTCTACTTAATAATAAACATAGATATTATAGACTTTACTATATTGTAATATCACCTATGTGGTCTAGCGGTCCAGCGTCGAACTTGAATTCTTGAGATCCTGGGCGCGATCCTCGGGTCGAGAAAAATATGTATTTTCAGTTTTCCAATAAAAAAAACGTTACCCAGGGGTTGACTATATTATGTTCGGTTGGCTATAAGCTTGTCACCTATTGCAGTGTGTGATTTAATGTCTTTAATGTTATATTGCCAACCAGACCGTGATCTTTTAGACCTAAGGTTTCGGATACTTCGTCTACCGATGGAGTATTCGAAGCGATCCAAAACGAAAACGAAAAAACCACGGATTGACTTGACTCTTGACATCTTCTGTTAAAACCAAATTGATTTGATCATATAATGTCCTAGACCTAGATCTCCCCTAAAGGTATCTACATCCATATAATTCACATCTCATATTTATTTTGTCAATTTTATATCTTACCATTTTTTTCACGGGACCGATTTCGAATCAGATTTTTTGTTTGAAAACTTACGTGATTGAGACGGTTCTTAGCTACATTACTTTTAAGTTTATCAGGGGTTATTGAATGTTTTTTTTCATATTTTAGGAATATTACAGCAAAACTTCAATTCTACTCTCTCTTTGATCTCACATCTCCAAGACCTTCCGATTTTATCCTAGCACAACTAAATATATGCTTGTACTGTGCTACTTTTTCTTTAAATGGCGCTATTGGTTTTCCCACCCAGACCTATTTTTGTTCTCACAACTTTACAAATTGTATATACAATATATCAAACAAATATACAAGAACAGCCCATAATACTGTTTATAAAACATAAAATAACTACGTTAATAAAAACCGACTTCAAAACTAAAAACATCGGAAAAATATATAGGTGTCCAAGCCAATAACGTGCCGTTTTTAGGTATTCAACTCCCTATGAACTAAATAAGAAAAGCGAGAAAATCTCTTGAGGGCTGCCATCTAAAATTTTTGCAAATTTCAACGTTAATTTTAAAAAAGCATAGCAATAAAATATCTTCAAATTATATACTAGTTCGGCAAAGGCTTTAATAGATAGGGGCCGACGAGAATACTCAAGATTTAAACATTCTGAATTTTTTTTGTTGTATTACCTACTTATTGTCAGGAGAAAGTTAATATAAAAAAACGACGGGTTGGGAAGTGTAAATTCTGTTCATTGAAGATATTTAAAAAATAACAGGTACCTGTTACAAAAAATAAACAGCAAACCACCATTTCAGAATTTATTGAATTTTTGGTCTGTCTGTATGTATTAAAGCCAAATCTACTAATCTTAATGAAAAAAGAGAGGTAGGTAAATAGTCTATGTTCCGAGGAAGACTTTCGATTATTTATCACGCTCACTAAAGGAGTTCCCGCGGGAGATGATAAAAATTAAAACATAAATCGGACTGTTACTCATTGACGACTAGTCCGGTTTCATTTATTATGTTTTTATTATTATAGGACATAAACATTTACCAACAGGCCGTAGTCAAAATCGCGGGCGAAGTCGCGGGTGCAGCTAGTAAATAATAAATCTTGTAATAAGTATGAATAATTTGTTTTAATATTAAAATACGTGTAATTAAATAATAAGAAATGTATAGGTATTTAAATATTTGCAAACCACAATGTTAGAATATGTTGCTATGGTTATATGTTATTTGTAATATCTTTAAAAAAAAAAGTATCTTCACGCCTATATCCCCGAAGAGGTAGGCAGAGGTACAACCAAGGCACCCACGACTAGCCGAAGACACTAAGTCCCACAATGTGATAGGTGGCAAGCCTATCGCCAACCGGGCACATTTCCAATCCCGACCAACATTTTTTTTTATTAGAAAATTGAAAAAAATCAATTTTTCTTTATCTTTTTAACACACTTATATCAAAAAAATTGTTTTCCTTTCACTTTGTTTCAATACATTACATACACTATCTAACTTAGTCCAAAAATAAAGCCTAGAATCAATGACACTGATGCGTATTAAATTTTGGTATCAATATTTTCATTTGACGTGTCGAGTTCACCAATAAGGCTAACTAAAATAGGTGATTAAATTTCTGGTTCGAATTAAGTCACATAAATACGAAAATCTGTCTGTCTGCCTGTTGCTTTCTTACCGTGGAACCGATTAAATGAAATTTGATATGTACCTATATAGCTAATGATTTGCAAAAATACAGGCAACTTTTGTTCAATAATCAACCCCCAAAGGATGAAATACGGGTTGAAAATTTGCACCAAAATCGTAACTATTCTACGCTAATGAAGTTACGTACAAACAGCTTTTATATAAATATTTATACATATATATATTTAAAAAAATATATTTATATTTTATATAATAAATGACTTGAAAAAAATAAATCTAAAAATGACAGCGTATTTTTATTTTCCTAATGCGGCATATTTTCCTTACTACAACAAACAGGTAGAGTCGGAGTAAAATCCTCAAAAGGATTTTATGAGACAAGCACCTTCAAAATAATAATGGGAACTTCACCACATGCCCGTGACTTGAATTAATTGTCCGCCATATTTTTACGGTACTCAAGAATCCATTCTTCCCATTAAGGTGCGCTAGTGATGGGTACGCAGGACGCTGCGGGTTACGATCCTTAAATCTGCGCGCGCAAAAGTGCCTAATCCTTGAAAGTCGGCGAGTTTCGTCTATATTCGGCTAGGATCGTCCCCTATCAAATCTTGTGTGAACGTAGCGATAACTATATCTGTCTCTGTCTCAGGTTTGAAGTCGTCGCCCGACGTCCGTTCATGTTGTGGCTACTATAGAGACAGAGTAGTGAACCGAGCTGAATATTCATTCGAGGTTTATAGTTTGGGCGAGACGGTGTTGCCGCTCGTCCTGTCGCGTGTGTTGTGGATTGTGTTGTGGTAGCTGCGCTGAGCCTTCGCTCGGGTTTCACAGGTATTCATTTTTTTTATCTCTACAATAACATTTTTTCAAATCCGTACGCTGTTTCTGTGATTTTTTGGCGAAACACCAGGAAGACGCGTTACCGATCAATAACGATGTCCTGAGAGTTTTGGTAGAGCTAGAGTAAACGTTTGACCGGGATACGATTTATTTTAGCTATGAATTCCCCAAAACAGTAGCAGCGTTCGGGGCTCTACATGTACGTTTTTATAGTAACTTCAGTATTTACTTGATATGATTACGATAATGTATGATAGAGAAGATAAATAAACGATCGAAGCATGTTAAATGTGATTCCACTGCGAAAAGTCACGACACCGGTGTCAATCGATTATTTTATGACTTGAAGAAACGAAAATATAGAGCTGAGATTTTTTATTCTTTTATAAACTCTACATCCTAATTAAATGTAAACTTGTCTTCGACTTGTTATGAATTCATTATAATAACGTGAATAAATTTTCGCCAGATTTATTTAAAGTGATAGAGTTCGAAACAAGTTATATGACAATAGAAAAACAAGTAGAGACATAACTTGAAAAAATAGTTCAAGGTTCATATACATTATTGTATCAACTACATAATTAGTGCACGTAATCATTACCTTCGATGTTTATACCTATTTATTTGCCATTATTTTTAATCAATTTCGCTCTACATTTTTCAACATGTGTTTGCAAAATTGTCTAAGTAGGTACTGCCTCTATCTGGTAGTAGCCAATAGGTACATGAAAGATTAATAAATATTTATAAATGAATAAAATTATAAGTAAATTTGAACTTGAAAAAATGTAGAGTTAAAGATCAGGAGGAATTTTGATGTATCCATATTCAGTTTTAGTAGACTTGCAAAAAAATGCAATATAAAAATCCAGTGTCAATGCTTGCACATGTGGGTAACACTTTAACCTTGGGAGCCCACTTACGTGTGACTGACTAATGATAGTGATTCATAAGTAAACGCCGGAAGAATAAGTTTTGCATCAGGATATTTATATGTTCAATCATTATAGGCGACTTTAGAATACTATGTTTTGTAGATGGCCACGCCTAAAACATCCTTTACCCAACATGTTCCCACATCGTGATGTAAACGGCCAATCTCTATAAATAGATTTAATTTGGAACGCGCTCAGGATTTCGCGACACCCTTTGAAACTCTCGTAAGTGATGTCTCTACGGGTGTTGTAGAGTTGCGACTGTGGTTTGGTGTTAATTAAAAATTTGAAAACACTTTTCACTTATTAAATTTTAATTTAAATAACTGATTTCACTTTTGCAGCATTTTCAAGGCTGTGTTATTTTTTATGCTAATTTGAATTAAAACGAAATATTTTTTTTAAAATGCACCTGCTTTTTAAGTTGTAAATAATCTTGTTTGATTTTGTTTAATTATACTTACTGCCTACCCCGTGAGGGACTTTGCGTTAAGGTGGTGTGTATGTATGTTATAAAATATGAGGCAGGTCTGCATGGATCATGACATTTGGTGTCGATACTCTGTCTTCTCCGTCAGTGACTTGGTCACTTCCCATCCACCGTTAACGTATACGAGGACTTGGGTTTGAATGGTAGGCCACACAATTAAATTCGTGTTTTTCATTATTTCTTTGCAATTTTATTTTCCCTGTTGATAGAGCGCTGTGCAGCAACTTGTTCGGGTAGGGATCTACCGCCTTAATTCTGATAATAATACTATCATTTTCCTTTCCGGTAGGTAGAGTAGAAGGTAGACTTGCAAAATAGTCTGAACATCCCGGCCACGGGACAGCTACGCACTTGTTATATCTGTGGTGTCTATAGACCATGGTTGTCTCTTACCGTGTGCTCTTAAGCCATCTTATCACATACAAACATTTTAGCTTGTCCAAAACAGTGGTCACTTTGCTGGAGTAGATCTATGGTATGTTTGTGTGACGCTTCGTACAGATTACACCTGTTTTTATTAACTAGTCGTAAGTATACTTCACGATATCTCTACTTATCCATTTGAGTGTAAACATTGTGCCGTTAATAGATAGTTGTATTTTTATAGAAATATGCGTTGAAGATACACTTGATGCATTCTCTGCCTGTTAAACATTGCGTTTTCTGGGTTGTTACTCTATATTACTTACGAGTCTGAGTGATAATTTCTTATAACTGTTGTAGACTAATTATTATTCGTTCAAAATATGATAAACTCTAACCGCGTCAATAGTAAACGCGGAGTAAATTACTCCGAAGTTCAACCCGGTATCATAATCTTTATTACGATGCGTTAAAGACTATAATATCCACTTCATTTTACTCCTTCGTTAATCCATGTTTATTAATAAGAGGGGAGTAGTAAGAGCCATCAGCTTCTTTACTATCAAAATAAAACAAGTATAGTAAATGCCTATTACGTATAAAGAAGTCTATTTATATAATTATAAGTATAATTTCATAAAGTGGTTATCATCTAATTAATCCAAATCTCAAACCAATCAATACAGGAAAAAATTAATTTGCATTTTGTAACACTTTAGTCAGTCACTAAAGTTTCTAAAACTGTAATCATCCTATGAAAAACAAAAGCTAAAACACTAAAGAGTAAAGTTAAGTTGTTATTGTGGTCGGTATCATATTGTAATAAAGACTGTAATACCAGGTTAAACCTCGGAGTACTTTACTCCATGTTTATTAATAAGACTGTAAGGGAACCATTAGCTGTCCTATAAAAAAAAACGTTGCTTAGAATTGGATATGTGCCCGGTTGGCGATAGGCTTGCCACCTATCACATTGTGGGACTTAGTATATTCGGCTAGTCGTAGGTGCCCTGGTTGTGCCTCTTCCTACCTCTTCGGTGATATGGGTGTGAAGATACTTACTTACTTTTTATATTGTATATAATGTATCCTGATAAAAAAGCTTCTAGGTACATAATTAACAGTAACAGTTAATTTTGCTATTTTTAAAAATAGAAAAAAAAATTAAGATAAATCTCATTTAATAAGCGGAATCACTGTTTCTATCAGCTGTTACTAGTCGTAAAAAATTTATAGATTTCCGCGGAGAAGCATATGGTCGATAAGCACGCCGCGTTGCCTTATTATTCAAGAGCAGGTGCAGACGAAAAGTGGTCGGGGCAAGATTATTTTGTCCCAACCAATGGCAGGTACTTCTCGTTTCTTTCGTATTAAATAAAATATAGAATAATACAATACAATATTTCATCATCAAACAGATTTAAAAGGAATAAGTTTGAAACAAAAAAAGCAAGTAGCTATTATTTGTAAAGGTTATTTCTAGAAGTAGACTTGACAAGTATTATAAAAGATGTATCAGATAAGCCCAAACACGATAGAATAATGTTGGAAATGTTGAGTGTTCCTATAGCCACCTTTTGGTTCCATCATCAGATTAGCTTTATGTCATAATAATTTTAGATTGTTATTCGAGTTACATCTGCAAATTTGCAAATTTCAGCTTAATCGTTAACCGAGAGTAGATTAAATTCTACTTGCAAATTCCACCTGCACAGACATACATACATTGCAAGTTAAAAGCTTGTAATAAAATATTAATGCATCTTTTTCAAAGCAAACTTAAAAGTGAAAAAGAACCTTTTTTAAAGTCGGTTAAAAATATTAAAATTTCACTCTACATGAAGTGCCGAATTCTAATTAAATTTTGAGGAATTTAAGCTTCACCGTTATAGTGTATTTTTAATTTAATCGCTAATTGTTTGCTTTGAGGATTAACCTATTATGTTTCCGCTACCAATCCTCAAAAAGGCTTGGGTTAGTTACCCGACAATAAACATAGATGCTGTTTTTTTTCATTAACTCTACATATATAGTATGTATTTGTGGGTATGTCTATCTAAATCAAATAATTTGCTTACTTTGGCTTATTTTGAGGTTAGATCAATTCTTATTTTTTGTCAAGAGAAATTTATTGTTAGTATTAAAAAATCCACTACTATAAATATGAAATTGTGTATGTTTGTTTAGTTTTCAAATCAAAACGCTTACACAAATTTAATGTATTTTTACATAGAAATTGGTTTACATGAAAAAAGAGCAGATGGCTAAATATTATGATGTTTTCTTAACAAATTTCTGCGGAAGAGTAGGTACCTAAAGAATTTTAATACGCGGACTAAGCTGCAACCAAAAATTAGTTATGATAAGGGTTCAAGTCGTTTTTATACCGACAGTGAAGTTAAAGATGTGTGTATTGTATCGTATAACAATGGGCAGTGAAATCTGGTACCTGTTTCTAATACGATTATAATCTGTCGATAGATGACTATTGTATAAATCAATTACGCCTCCTCTACCATAATGTACATAAGTGCATGCAATGGTATAATATAATAATAATAATAGCTAAAATATAGGTAAATAATAATAGATTTATATGTTGTAATAACGACTTCCATTTACACTTGCCCTGTTCTCTATACTCGTAAATTTTTGTAGTTGTTACTTATTTATTTTTTATTTGTTTATATGATATTGGAAGGCAAACAAGCAGATGGATTTCCTGATGGTAAGAAATTCACGTCGCCTAAAGACACCAAAGGGCTATCGTACATAATTTTAAGAGTATCTCTATTTTGTACCATTTTCAACTTGTTGACTAGGCTATTCCTTTTTCGAATGGAACCTAGGTCATAATAATAAGGTGATCCAATTTACGAGTACATTTATTATAAACCAACGACTGGTTTTAACTCAAGTGCGATCTTAATTATAATATTTATATGGTACCACCTCTAAATCTCAACCTACCTTTCGAAAGAAGAATCACGCAAATTAAATAACACACAAATAACACTAAAATTAAAAAAAAAGTCAGCAATCTCCCGACAAACTTACATGTAATGTAGTTAAGAACCATCTCGATCATGAACAGCTATTCGCATCGGAATCGGTCCATCCGTTCACAAGTTGTTTCTTTTTTTGTTGAAATATAATGTAATAGTTGTAATGCTATAGACCAGTGGTTCGCAAAGTTGTTTAGGCTACGACCCATCTAAAAAAAGTTCCCAATCTCGAGACCCACCTGTAGGGCATTTAACTGTTACCAATATGAATAAAGAACTAAGGTTGAACACATTTTTTATAATTTTAATGATTTATTTATTTAATTAAGTCTTAATTAAATAACTACATCAAAATTAGATGTGTTATCGGTGGTGTGATGTGTTATTCTACAGGCAGGGCCCACTCAATATTCTTTTGCGACCCACCAGTATGTCGCGACCCATAGTTTGGGAAACCCTGCTATAGACAGAAACACATACAGACATGACTAATAACGCCCTTGTTTTTCCAACGGGGTTAAAACAGTAGAATTGATAACTTCTTTGTCTTTTAAGAATCGATTGAATGTAAAATAAAAACTCAGTATGCAGTATCATTAGATCATCTCTTGGTCTATGTTAATAATTTATAGGACAATAAAACCTCTTCTTTTGTGCAGCTTAAAACGAGGCGAAGGCTATGTTAGCCAATGCAAGAGGTTTGCTGTAAAAGTGTAACCCCTCGACCTCTCGATGCAGGAAATAGGGGCAGTGCTTCAAAGCCCTGGAATGTAGTCCAATGTTAATACAGCTCTGAACAAACAAAAATGTTACACAAAGAAATAAAGAAAAGGTTGATATTTGAACATAAGTTGCCCGGTGTTCCTCCAAATGTAAATTCCGGCCTATTATCATTTCATTGTTCTGTAAAGTGTACATAAATCAGATTTTTTTTATTTTGGAGTTCAGCTGACACTGTTCTCATGATAGTTTTTTTTATAATATTGGAAGGAAAACAAGCAGACGGGTTTCCTGAAGGTAAGAAATTCACGCCGCCTAGCGTAAAAGTAAAATAGGTACCTACCTATTAGTACTCTGTGCTAAACCATGAAACTTCAGTACGCTACCTACTAGTACGGTCACTTCATATTTTACCTGGGCCAGTTAAAATAGTAATACTTGTGACATAAAATATGATGAAATATTTAATTTTCCAAACTTAAACATAATTCAATTCAATGTAATATATATATGTTTATATCGATTTTCCTTCTATTATTATTTCCTTTGTTAAACTTACAACTTTTTCGAAAATAGCTAAACTTCTTCACAATGTTGTACTATAATTTCTATTAACTGAGAAACTATGATACACCTACTAGTCGCAAACAAATTAAAAGATGTTTTACTAAGCTAATATCTATTTAAACTACTACAAACTGCAAGCATTCAAAGCAAAAAATAGTTTTAAAGCATTTTACTGTACCAGTATTTAATACTGCAGATCAAGCGCTGAATGAAATCAAGTGTCTAATAATATCACACAAAACTTTTAATAGTTCAGCGTTTAAACGCTGTCTGATTGCATTCAATTGTGTATTGTGATAAAATAGCAAATCAAGCGCTGAATGATATAGCGTGTCTAATAATATCAAACAGATCATAAAACAGGGACTTAAGCGCTTTCTGATTCTTTTCAAGTTTATTATGATAAAATAGCAAATAAAGCGCTTAATGAAATAAAGGCGTCTAATAATACATACAAAGGTTTACGCTTGTCGTATCTAGCGATCCTACGCCGCGCCAGCTGTTTACTCTCCATCCGTCCTGCGAATTTTTGTCTTACGAATCTCTCTTGACCCGAGTTTAGAAGTTTTTACCAATTCCAAAAAAGTGCGCAACGCCGCTATAGAAGTTTTCACTTCAAAATAAAAAATATCTTCACGTCCATATCCCTGAAGAGGCAGGCACAGGTACAATAAACCGACTAGCCGAAGACACCAAGTCCCACAATGTGATAGGTGAGAAGCCTATCGCCAACCGGGTACATCTATACCGAAGCAACGTTTCATTTTTATTAAAACACTGGAAAACTCAAACTTTATTTTTGTTGCCCTACCCGGGAATCGAACCCGGGACCTCACGCAGTCAAGTCCAAAACCTGGACCGCTAGACTACAGAGGTGATTAGGTTTAAGTGTAATCGTAATTTTACGTCAATTACATCGAGCATCAAGAATGAAAGTATATGCATATAATGTATAGTACTACTATTAAAATTATGCGCTTCGGTTTTACACTTTTTGCTCTTTTTACACGCCATACTTTTATTTTTAAATTGGCTGACAAAATTTAAGCGAAATTATTAATTATTATGTAATTACAACTCTATTTAGATATCTTTGACATGCATTCGGATTTCCGAAGCTTGACGAATATAGCCGAAGCGCACAATTTAAATTATATTACTATACGGTCTAAAGATAGACATTGAAATATTGTTTACTCTAATCCTTACCTAATAGCCTCAGGATAGTTTGTCATAAAAGCCACTTCATTAACATTCCGAGAAAAAATATTGCTGTAATATAATTTGCCAAGTGAGTTATGGTTTCATAGCTTCTTTGAAGTCACAGCTTGTAAAATGAGTTAGTTCTTCCGGTTTAGTAAACGACTGTAACGTAATAATCCTCTACGTTTATCTTTTATATCTTGTATCTAATTGGCTCTATGCCTACAGTTTTGACTGTGGTTTTAATTTGATAGTAGAAGATCCGAACCTACATCGAACTACACCGAGCTGAAACATATTTTACATATTTTACACTAAATTTAGTATATAAAAAATATTAAAAATGGGTTGTTTAAAAAATCCTAGACAGAGTATTTTTAACTGTTATTAAAAAAACTTATTCTTATTTAAACTAATTATTATTTAAATGATTAAAAACGTTATTTTCAAATCTGTGGTGTAACGCTCGTTAACCGTATTTATAAGATCCGAGAAAGAGTGGGAAAGAGTAAGTTAATATTCAACGATCAAATTACTCGGGTGTTATACGAGGGTGATGTGAAGAGTCTGGGGAACCAGCGTTTTAAATGAAAAGGGTTATGAATGTTGAGGATGCCAGGCAGGTCTGTCAGGATCTTGAGATATGGCACTGGATACTCTCTGCCTGTCATCTTACAGGTACACAATTGGCGTGAAGATACGTATATATTTTTACTTTTTCCGTTTTTTTGCAAACCCTATTCAACTGTATGTCAATGTGTTCGCAATAAAACAGGACTTATGTTCTATATGAACATTTTTTTCTATTAGCTAACCAAAAAAAATTAACTCGGAACGACGTACCTTTTTATATCTGGCAACCCTGATAAATAAAAGGCAAGGTTAATATTGTAAGACTTGACTAAAAATATTTTTTAAAAGCTAAAAAAATGTCTTGTCTGAGACAGGCAACCCATTTTAATATATTTTCTAATATACTAAATTTGTTAATATAAAATATGTTTCATTCTATTATCAACTCGACGTTGTTCGACTTAGGTTCGGATCTTAGACTATAACAGTTGTTCACGAGACCCATAGCGTAAAATTACTAGAGCGTGTTAGCTCTACTATCTTGGTCGTTTTTATCGTAGTCGTTAATATACTCCATATTATACCCACTAAATGTACATTAACAAAAAAATATGAGTCAATTATAAATACATTAGATATGGATGTTTACAAAGTATCTCCTGCTGATTTTGCTTGTAAATACTTTGTAATGTGAATATTTATGATTTTTATTACCTACTCTTTAATTACAATTTTTGAGTTAGGTGCTTAAGCCCCATTAAGAATGAAAAGCTTTCCTGTCCATGTCCTACATCACCTCTCTTTTGAGAGTTTGACCTCTCTTCATGCTTATATTTATTAAAAATCGGTTTACTAATTTTGTCGAGAAAACTGCCCTAAGAAAATAGACTTCTGTATTTATTACAACTAAAGAAAAAAACAAAAAACTTTTATCGGTTTTTTGCAAAAGAAGTAAGCTCTCAATTTTTAGCCGGTTAAACCAATTCTAATCGTATCATTAAATATTTGAAGAATAGAGCGAGCTCCACGAATTTTACAGACAATCTTATGACGATTTTAGTATAACAGTCATATGTATATTTTACGATTATGAAACACATCATGAGGACCACAGAGCTCCACACAAAAAACACGCCTAAATTAAAAATTACCTTAATTCTAAATTATCAAATTGTAAAAACCTATTTTAAAATGTAAGTTTGTTCAGTAGTAGTCTTTTTTTAAGATATTGGAAGGCAAACACGCAGGCGGATTTCCTGATGGTAAGAAATTCTCGCCGCCTAGAGACACTACAGGTGGTAATGGTGCGTTACCAACCTGAGGCCGGGATGTTAGGCCTCGAGCAAAAGTAAGTTTACCGGCTATATTACTCCAAACCGGAAAACGTCATGACCTTGTGGCGGCAGGAATAGGTAAGGCGGTGGTACCAATCCGGGCGAGTCGCTGCGAAACTCTACCACCTAGTCAGATGTCACGGTGTTGGTGACGGTAGGCCTATGCCCGCCTTTTACGAGCTAAACCGGCTAACCGGCAGGAAGGCAGATGGTCTATTTTGCAAAGGAGCCCTGACCAACACGGGGAGTCTTTAACTCTTACCTTTCATGAACAAGCGGATAAACAGACAGACATCTGAAATTGATTCGAGCATGGAAGCGTCCCAGTAACCCATCCCGATATTTTTTCTATTTCTTTAAAAGTATTGGAAGTATATACGTAATGTTTATAGATGTAGGACCTTGAACTTTATTGCTATTAGAGTAGGTTCAGACTTCAAATATACAGCCTTGATGAAAGCGACGTCCCAGACGGCAGGCCGAGTATGCTTCCCGTCTCAACATATTGAATTTCCTGGAGGCGAAGAACTCTGTGCGAGACGGTATTGATTTATATCACTAGAATGCCTCTCAAGTTTCGCTTGCGTACATATTTCTTTTCTTTATCTGTATTTCTATATTTTTTTTATTACATAAATAGGCAAAGGTGTCATTGTACAGCTTAAACTACTGGGTGGGTCGAGCTTAAATTTAGGATATAGTTATAATGATGTAAACGTTTGTAAAGAAAGTTTCGTTGCAACTTCCACTGAAATGGGATATAAAAGTTGTGAAATTTCAAAATTTTTCATTGTGAAATTTCGAAGTTTTCGAAGAAAATTTGTAATTTGGATAGTCTATAATCATAATAATCATTAATTTTAATAGATTGGTGAAGTTTCGGGCCATGTTTGGTATACCATTAATGTAAAATAATAAGGACTGTTTATTGCGAAATGTACCCAGCAAATAAGTTACACAAGCAAATGAGTTAAATAAAATAAATTTCAGTTAGCCTAAATTTATTTCAATTTAAAAGGGTTTAAAACCAGCCGGTCTATAGGTTGAAAAACAGGTTTAAACTCAAGATAGTAGCCTGGGGGTAAAGTGCTATGCAGCAACTCGCCCGAGTAGGGATCCACCTTATCATTTATTCCTGTCGCCATAATTTCTCAGTCATATTCCAGCCCGGAGAGTAGAGTAGCTGGTAGATTTCTTCTGGTGATAAATTTAGTCTGGTATCTATTTAAGTATTTCACCTCTGTGGTTTAGCGGTTCAGTTGTTGGACTTGAGTGCATGAGGTCCCGGGTTCGAATCTCGGGTCGGGCAACAAAAAGAAAATTGAGTTTTTCCAATTTTCTAGTAAAAAAAATGTTGCTTGGGATTGGATATGTGCCCGGTTGGCGATAGGCTTGCCACCTATCACATTGTGGGACTTAGTGTCTTCAGCTAGTCCTGGGTGCCCTGGCTGTGCCTCTGCCTACCTCTTCGGGGATATGGGCGTGAAGTTACTTTATTTAAGTATTTATATGTATTAGTGTCGTTGACTAACACCCATAACAAAAGCATATAATTTACTTACTTAGAGTTAGGTTCAATTTGTATGATTTGTCCAGCTATATTTATTGATACATAGGCCTAACATCCCAACCACAGGACAGCGATAAACCTGTAACATCTATGGTGTTTATACGCCAAGGTAATTTCTTACCATCAAGAGAGCCGTGTGCTTGTTCGCTGAACTCTTGTATAAAGACTTTCGGTGATTCCGTTACGTAGATACCTTGATACCAACGAATTTAATAAAGGCTGCTTATCCTATTAATATTATAAATGCGAAAGTTTGTAAGTATGTATGTATGGATGTTTGTTACTCTTTCACGCTCGAATGGCTGAACGGATTTGTCTGAAATTTGGAAGACAGATAGATTGTGACCTGGATTAACATATAGGCTATTTTTAATCCCGATCGCACACCGGGTTTATGTGAAAACGCGGGCGAAGCCGCAGGTAGCAGCTTGTAAATTATATGAATGAATGAAGCTACTGAGACTAAATCAACTGTCGCCAATTTGGACTTTAATATGAATTTCAAAATCTTAATCTGATAATCCTAACTTCTCAGTCAGGTAGAGACACACAAGCAACGATTGGCCTCACGGCCTGAGAGAATGTCATGACTTATGCCATTTTTTGTTCAAATCTAAAAAAAAACTTTTTTCACGCCCATATCCCTGAAGAGGTAGGCAGCGACACAACCAGGGCAACCACGACTAGCCGAAGACACTAAGTCCCACAATATGATAGGTGGCAAGCCTATCGCCAACCGGGCACATATCCTATCCCGACCAACATTTTTTTTATTAGATAATTGGAAAATCCCATTTTTATTTTTGTTGCCCGACCCGGGATTATTATATATACAATTTATACATGTATCACATCGAAACCAGGACTGCAACAAGCTCTTTGTAATAATAAACTCATTCAACAACCTGACCGTAACTAATTTAGTTAGTACTTATATATGAACTTCACTGGCGTTTTAAATCTTCCTACCGATACAGAAGTTGTGTAGAAGTCTCCCCTTCTATTGAGTAATGTATGAATGAAATAGTAGCTACTATTCAGATCTTTTCCTTAATATTATGCAAGCCGTTACAGTTGATATCAATCAGAATGCGCTTGCATATTAAATGACGAATCAATTTAAATGTTTATTAATGAATTCATAACTTATTCAAGGCTTTTGTAGGCTATTGAAGCTAATGAATATTTGTCTGCCAAAAAATCAATATAGAATAGTGTAATATGCACTCGAGAGCAAAAAAATCGCTACTTCAATTTTCGTTTTGGTGAAGTGAGTGTTTTTGAAGTGAAAACTCCTTTAGCGGTGTTGTGCACTTTTTTGGAATGGGTAAAAACTTCTGAACTCGCGTCAGATCGAAAATTTGTAAGACGGTTCAGGGCGCTTGTGCGAATAAGACGGCGCAGGGCGCTTGTGTGAATGTTCGTGTTTTCAAGTTAGTGTACGATAGCGCAATAAATGAATATTGCATTCTACCATACTGTTCAAAATTATTTCCTGACTATTCCAAAATATGAAATAAGCACAACGTTAATATTTAAGTTTTCACTTCTGCCGGCACTCCCGGAGTGCAACCCGTCGTTTTTTTTTTTAAAATGGCACTTGTTATTCAAATATAAAATAGTGCAAAGGAATCATTATAATGACACGATAAAAAACTCTTACAATGTTACATGTCTTCGAGTTCCCATACCATAATTTCTTTTCGAGTCATTATTTTCTCGATAGTAATTCACGAAATCATTATATTCACATTTACAATGTAGGCACATGATAGCATTTTTTGTATCGGATTCCACGCGTAGTCTATCAAAGTGCAGTAATGGACGCTTGTCACTGAGCTCCCACTTGTCTTCAATATTATAATGATGCTATTTATATATAGATTCTAATCGCTCTCAGGCTAGATGTAAATTTCTATCAGAAACCGGTTCTAATGCATCTGCTCGTGAAATTACACTGGTTTAAATTTCTATTTTTATCACGATATCCTCGATGGAATGAGAACGTTCGAATTGATCGTTTGACTACTACTATTATAAATGCACATTAGTGTGTGTTTGTCCGTTCTGATTTCTCGTCAAAATAATTCGATTTTAATTTATTTTCTGTGATCTAACGGTTCAGGTTTTGGACTTGACTTCATGAGGTCCCGGGTTCAATTCCCGGGTCGGGCAAAAAAAGAAAATATGGTTTTTCCAATTTTCTGATAAATGTTGCTCGGGATTGGATGTGTGTCCGGTTTGACGATAGACTTGCCACCTATTCCACTGCGTGACTTAGTGTCTTCTGCTAGTCGTGGGTGCCCTGGTCGTGGCTCTGTCTACCTCTTTGGGTTATGGGCGTGAAAATATTACTACGACTACTAATAAGTTTCTTAAAGCCCGCATCCTCTAAGAGGTGCAGAAGGTTACCTACTTTTAAAGAGAATTTGACTCTGTAGTTAGAGAGTAAAGGTTACCAGTGGATAGCTTCATGTGTGGCCTTCTGCACAACCCATCCACTTTTATCCGAAGGGTAGCGTTAATGTAATAGGTGGCAAACATATCGCCAAATGGACACTTATCTAATTAATATTATTTCATTAAAATGTTTAAAAAACACATTTTTTCCAGTTTCAAAAACGCCAGTCAATTTTAATTTACCATTTATCTGTTCATAACAGCTGTTTAACATGAGTTTTATTTAGATTCTAAACCGAACTCATCTGAAACAACTGTAATGAAGAGATAATTAGTAAAATAAAATTGATTGACGTTTCGGAAACTGAGTTTTTAATAATTTTTCCATACAAATACTTGAACCTTGGAGTAAAACATGGGCTACATATTATGCTTATATTTAAACTATGTGGTGCCGACGGGTTAGCTAAACGACTCTCTTTAGTTCGAGCCACTGCTAATTTTAATGAAGTTAAAGTTACCAATTTAACGGTTGGTGTTTCATATGTGTTTTTGAAGGATGGGCGCTTGGTGAAACTCCATTATGTGTTATTTTATTTATGAATACACTTGCACTGTTTCACTTAATTGGTGGCTGGTGATTTGTGGTTGCTGTGTCGTCTGAGCTCTGGTGGTCATGATTTACGAAATTTGCTGTTGAGTTTCAGAAACCTTTGATACTTAACCTCAGTTTTTAAGATTTGGCATTAGCGTTAGTATTTTTCATTAGTCAAGTTGAAATTTGCACCAAGTTAACCAATTTAACAGAATTGGACTTAAATTATTCAAAAAACTATCAGCCCGTCCCAGCTTCGCCCGGGTTTACAAACTACATTATTATTATACATGTAAATCTCCCTCTCTAATCACTTTGTTTTTTAAATTAAACTGCATCGAAATCTTCTCTGTTATCATACATGTCAATCTTCCTCTGTAAAAACTCTATCAAATCAAAAAAAATCAAATTATTTATTCTCTGTCTTCTAAACCGCATCAAAATCCGTTGCCCGTTTAAAGATCCGTTCCGTTTAAAGATTTACCTAAGCTGTTTGACATTTTCCATCGTCGACTATTGGTAATAATATAGTATAATACAATATTATAATTATAATAATCGTGACCTAATACCCAATTAAATAGTTGGAGTTGATTTGTACAGTTTTTTCTACATAATTATATTATTAAAAAGCAGGTGCTGATTGGTTTCTTCTGCGTAATACTGATATAATATTGAAATTCGTTAGTTTTACTATTTGTACTATTTATAATAATATGAATGTACCTAAGCATACATAGGGGAAGACAAGAGCTTGAGTCATACTCATTCAGTGATATTTGACGGGAAGAGAAATATTATACGATACAGTATTTTTTTGTGATTATTTCGAATACACCCTTTAAAATATTGTACAAAATGCCACCAAAATTGACTACTTTCGCTCAACATAAACACGAAATTCAATAATTACTAAAAAAAACACATCCAAGTTTTCTCTCTATGGTGCCAAAACTCCTTAACAGTTTAACAAAACAATTGCAAGCACTAACGCTTCCTGCTGGCATAACGTCCCTACCAAATCAGACTACTCACTTTTATAGTAACTAATAAGTGAATTTTAAATAATCGATCCAAAACTGCGAAAGGTCACTGACTCGTTAAATTAGCGTGTTCAGTTTTAGCGGTTTTCAGAGTCATTAACTACTTCGCTATATATAATGCCCTTCCACACATACACCGGTTTATGATGCGTTATGCGAATTCCTTGTTGTAATAGGTATTTCGGTGTACTTTTTTTGCCAGTATAAAGACTTTAATGTGTACCAGTACTATCTGTCCCGGTGAGCTTCGTTCCATCCGTTTAGTTTGTATTGCAAAAAATGTAATGTTGTTTTTCTTGATTTCCTTTCAGAAATTTCTATTTGTTTATCTTTTAAACCTTCGCTGGACGTCCATAAATATTCAATATCAAAGTTATCCAAAACAGTGCAGTTGCTCGAAAGTTATTAGATTTTTTTATTTCTTTTAATCTGATGGTAACAGACAATCGCGGCGTTTACACCAAAGATGTTGCAAGTGCGTAGTATTCTGTGCCAATTGGGCAAGTCGGCGGGATATCCTTCTCTCCAGACTAGAATATTACACTGTCATTATAGCGGCAGAAATAGATGAAGGGATAATGATGAGAAAATGGATCGGAGGATCCCTATTCGAACAAGTTGCAGCAGGGCACTCTGCCACCAGTGGTCTAATTGGTGATGATTAATTTAACCTTTGCTCGCATCTTACGAGCTGCCTGGCGGGAAGGCTAATAGTTTTTTCTACACAGGAGACCTAGACCACCACTGGGACAATTTATGTAGAGGTTTATTTGTTTATCCAGAAACTTAACAGAAAAGTAGCTTTTTTCGCCACTGTGTTCCTTACAACATATTTGATTTTAGATTCTAGATTTTTATCTGTATTATTATATACCTAGAGATTTATGTTACGCATCTATTACAGAACAAGTTAATTTGTCACTTAATCATTTGTCTTGTTTAACAGCAAGTAGGTATGTATGTAAATTGGATGAAAATGTATGAACCTATTACTTATGTTCTTTTTATTTACAACAGACAAAAACATAGGTTATAGGTATATATTTTACTACCCTTAACATTCTATAGGGATGTCTAATTTTGATAAAACCTTTTCATGGATTTAATATATTACCCTGAGATGATCTCTTATAAATTTTATGGTTTGTGATTCAGCGTCTTTTAATTTATACTCAACTAGCCGACCCGGCAAGCTTAGTATCGTTTGACATTAACAGCCTCTAACGCTTTGTAGAGAAAAAAAAAAGAGAAAACAGGATTTTGAAGCATTATTTATTGGTAAGCTGCTATTATAGGTCTTAAAGTGATGATATGTAGCATATAGCCTACCTCGATAAATTAGCTATCTAACTCAGCAAATTTTTTTTCAAATCGTTCGTAGTTCCAGAAATAAGCGTGCTTAAACAAACAAATAAACTATTCAGCTTTTTAATATTAGTATATATAACACAATATTAAATTGTTTACTAATACGACATAATATTGAAATTGAAGTCGATTTTATGCAGTTAAACATTTGTCTCCCACGTAGCTGCTGACAGAGACAAATTCGTCAAACAGATGCCACCCCTCATTTTGTTGGAGTCTAACAATACACAATTAATTTTTGTATTCGGTTCAATTTTTAATAAAAAACTTTTGCCCTCCTGCTTCGTTTACGTTACGACTTTCCTCTTCCACTTTAACTGATATTAAAAGCCTGTCTTTGAAAGAAAAAAAATAAGAAAACATTTGTTAGTGTCATGTGACAAAATAAAAACAGAACAAAAAAATCAGATTGAACAAGAATACCTGCTTAAAATTAAGCAAAAGTAAGTTTACCGGCCACCTTATCCTTCGACCCGGAACACGTCAACGGCAAGCACTGGCAGGAATAGTTATGGCGGTGGTACCAATCCGGGCGAGTTGCTGCGAAACTCTGCCACGGAGTTAGTGACGGTAAGCCTATGCTCGCTATTTACAAGTTGCCTGGCAGGAAGGTCTGTTTTGCAAACGTGTCTGGACCAAAATTTCCCATGTTGATCTATAATCTAGTGATTTCGCCGCTTTAGCCAAATTGTTCCGTCCGTTCGCGCGTAATACGATGACCAAGGGAAATATTCATGTACCTATACAGGGTGCCACAGCAGACCCTTAGCAAGGCAGAGCGTGGTAGCCATACGCACTGTATAGCTATTGTACAATATGTTTAAAAAAAGTCAAACTGCAAAAATATTTTTTTAATTACACACATATATTTTTTTGAATTAAAATCACACATATCTAATCCCGGGCAACAGCCTGGGATTAGATATATGTCCTCGGCTAGTCGTGGGTGACCTGGCAGAGGCACAATCTGTCTACCTCTTCGAGAATGTGGACGTGAAGATACTTTTTATACTTTCCTACAAAATTAAAAAAAAACATTACTGTATTTTATTGGTGTTAGCAACTCTACTTCTACCAATAGTACCATAAAGTAAACCTAGTAAAGTCTATGCAATAGGCTCAACTATGCTTACTTTTCGCCTAATTTTTTTGCAGTTAGATTTTCTTTTAATTTTTAACATAAGCTTCACAGTGCGTATGGCCACCACGCTCTGACTTCCTAAGGGTCTACTATGGCACCCTGTATATAGATATAGAATAATTTAGATGAACTATATTTGAGGGCGTTAAACCTCAGTATATCATTTAATAATAAATCTCTCTTGTGAAATACAAACATAAACTCGGAGCAACCATTTCTGGATAATGCATCTGAAAATAACTTTCCGTAACTCATGTGGGGCTTTCGTTCTTCGATGTCGATAAAAATCTGAGTTCGGCCCAGCCACAACACTAAACAGATCACAGAAATATTTTTCTTTCAACACAATTTAATCTATTTATTTTTCCCCGTGTTGGTCCGAGCTCCTTTATAGAATAGACCATCTGCCTTCCTGCCAGGTAGCTCGTAAAAGGCGAGCATAGGCTTACCGTCACTAACACCGTGACAACTGAGTAGGCTACCACCTAGTTTCGAAGCGACTCGCCCGGATTGGTACCACCGCTTTGCCTATTCCTGCCGCCATAACGTCCAATGCTTGCCGTTGACGTGTTCCCATTCGGATAAGTTAGCCGGTAAATTTATTTTTGCTGAAGGTCTGACATTCCGGCCTCAGGTTGTCAACGCACCATTACCACCTTTGGTGTCTCTAGGCGGCCGAGAATTTCTCACCAACAGGAAATCCGTCTGCTTGTTTGCCTTCCAATATCATAAACAAGACTTCTAGACCGGGGTAGGTCTAAGGGACTTGGCGTTAAGATATGTACCTATGTATGTAGTATATGTGTACTATCTAGACGGTTGTAAACATGCGTCCCAATTAAGTAACCTTAGAAGAATCTTTGTTTCCATCTTCTGATTATTATTAAATTTGGATTAAAGCTACTTAAGCTTTGGATTAAGGCCTAAATGGAATCAAACCAATGTTTACAGCCGTCTTGAATCTTTGTAAGTGAACACAGCTTTTGACCTGAGGCCGGAATGTTGGGCCTCGAGCAAAAGTAAGTTTACCGGCTACCTTACCCTCCAAACCGGAACACGTCATGACGTTATGGCGGCAGGAATAGGTAAGGCGGTGGTACCAATCCGGGTGAGTCGCTACGAAACTCTGCCATCTAGTCAGATGTCACGGTGTTAGCGACGGTAAGCCTATGCTCGCCTTTTACAAGCTGCCTGGCAGGAAGGCAGATGGTCTATTCTGCGAAGGAGCTCGAACCAACACGGGGATAACGAGGTTGTCCACCCCTTGGATATATGTCAATCTATTCTAGCTATTCCGGCGAACTTCGTATCACAGATTTCGTGATTTTAAATTCTATGAATTCTATAAATTCTATAAATGGTAATTTAGAACATATTTTTTTTCTTATATTTTGGTCGAATTGTTCATTTGGATCATCATGATACGGCAACATTGGTGATAAATAAATTTTCCTGTACAAGTTACACAAATTGAATCTAACCCCAAAGTAAGCAAATTTATATGCTTGTGTTATGGGTGTTACCAACGATTCTAATACATCTATAGACAATCTTAAATAGATACCAGAAAAAAAACCCCAGACCCGGAAATGCAGACAACTATCACACAAATGTCTGCCCCATCGGAAATCGAACCCAAGTCTCGCATTTCGACCAAAAATATAAGCGTCTACGCTAGTCCCTCGGCGAATGAGGCGGATAATTATTAGCCTAAGAGCTTTTTGTCGAGTTCTTGGTAGTAAGGCACAGTGATCAGAATCTATATCATTAAATGTACTATTCGTGGTGAATACAAATCCCATAAATCAGAGATAATTAAAATTAATACAGCCGTTCGTGACTTAGAGACAGTATAACCGGAGACAATGGTGGTAATTTGTTACCTTACTCAACTTATTTAAAGTTAGGGCTATGTCCTTTCAATGATAGTAATAGAAAGAGATGTTACACGTTTAGTTCTGTCAGATTAGTTTCTAAAGAATTTCAATCTATTCTTCGGGAAACGTTAATTATAAACGTCACAAGTTGACATGTCCGGACTATGAAGCTGTAGACTACTATTGGAGCTTACACTCCTAACAAATTTCCAGATATTGTTGACTCTCTCTAATGTACCCGGGCTTCTATATCATTTTGTCTTTGTTAATTGGCTACATATGACTCTCTGAAAGAAGGGCCGGTACATTAGAGAGTCAGCAATATTTGGAAATGACCTTAGTTTATTGTTAGGAATGTAACCTCCAGAGCCCTTACCATGAGTTTACGGCTTGTCAAGTTTACTACACTCGCTACCGTATCTGTAAATTATTTGTATGAAAACTTTGAACAGCGCCTCTATTGCTAATTAAGAGAAACACATTTTTAGATCAAAAGTGTCATAGATTTCGACAAGTAACTTACCGAACGTTATCTATAACAACTCATGGTAAAGGCTCTTTAGTAATCAATAGTTAGTCTATAGCTTCATGGTCCTGGCTAATCTGACATGTCTAAAATGTTCTATGGCTTTTGGCTTTGTTGCATTAGAAGAAGATTGCGTACCCCTAAAATAAATTTTGTTTAAACTCAGCAAAATTTCCACCAATAAGTATATCTACTAATCTTTGTTATAACTAAACAGAGTTCTTTTTACAGAATATTGTGACCTTTGTGGAACAGATAGTACTTACATTAACAAAGAGTTAAACCAAGTTTGTTGTAGACTACAGAAATGTTTTTATGTATACAAATTGACAGCTATTACACGGGACCTGTTTTTATAATGGCATCAGCTTTTAGCAACAAAGTAGTCATACGCGAAGTGATGTCAATTATTTGCAATTTTGTCTTAAAATATTTATATTTCACAGAAACGCAGTTTAGACTCAATCAGTTTATTTTTATGAATGGTCTTAATGTCTGTGCTACGTCCATAACTTCGCCTACCATAACACCTATGATTTTAATATATAAATATACCCATTTTGATTAAAGATTTTAAATTCAAAAGTGAATCAATAGTTTCCTGTGACACACTAACATACAAGAATTTTAATAATTAAAACTCCAGGTGGTAGTTTACGGTAGACAGGGTTAAATTTAATTATAGTTTTAAAACGTTTTCGTAATAAATAAATAAACTAGTTAAAAATATAATTAATTTGCCTAAAAATTAAAGCATATGTAATTAAATAATATTTTTTATAAATATTAAAATATTTGCACACCAAAATATGGTAGAATATGTTGATATACTTAAATATTTTTGTATCATCCGCAAATAAATAATTTTCTTTCTTTCTTTCTTTCCAAAACTCGATTCCAACTGTTTCATTAGGTACCACGTCACGATTTGATAATTGTTAATAGCAAATGTTTCCGAAACATTTTACCAACATCTCCTATAGTATAGTCGTTTTTGATTATACTTTTATGCGAGAGGTCAGCAAACAATCACACGGCTCACCTGATGGTAAGAGAAGAGTAGTAGAAGAGTAGTAGTAGTAGAGATGTTAGGTATTGCCTACCGGCTACCCCACCCTCTGGACTGGAACATGACAGAGTCGTTATGGTGGCAGGAATAGGTAGGGCAGTGGATACCTACCCGTCCAAGTTGCTGTACAGCGCTCTACCACCAGTGGTACTCAAAGTACATTAATTTTTCGTTTACTATATCTACTATAATATATTTCAAGTGAAATAAAACTGGAAAAAACGTGTCTCCGATTATATTATGACCACGTTGCAATTATTTTTTTCAAAGTCAGCTGAAACACTAGCTACCGAGATGGCCCACATACATTTTATCAATCCCACTAAAAATTTAAAGTATCTTCACGCCCATATCCCGGAAGAGGTAGGCAGAGGTACAACCAAGGCACCCACGACTAGCCGAAGACACTAAGTCCCACAATGTGTGAAACTATAAGTTTATTTATGCATTATTAAGTTTAACTAAAAAACCATTTACTTATCATGATGAAAATAATATAAGACCACCTCTGAATCATGACACATGTCGAGTAATCGCGTAATATCAAAACAAGAAAATGAAAAAAAAAGAGAATCTACTCCTTTTCAAAGTCGGTTAAAAACAAAGGTTACTTACAGTATCCCAGCAACCTATCTCAAATATATGCAGATAGTTCTACTAGAGATTTGTTTTGGATGATGCTTGTTTATAGAGCTTCCGCATACCATGTTAGGCCTCATTGTGTTTATATATCTAGCACATGTTTAATCTTATAATACGATGTAATGAGTGTATCTATGTCTGTGTTATGTTATGGTGTCTCTAAACATATACAAGCGGTGGCACGGAAGTAAACTATCATGTCTAATCTGTCCTACTGTTATAAACAATTCTGGGTGAGTTTGAATGACCAGCATTTCTAGTAATATAAAGATCAAGTCAATTTCACGCCAGATATCAAAGATTTTTTAGAGTTCTGTAGCCGAATAGCGTAAAATATGGAACTCTAATATATTTATTCTCGTTCACATGCCCATCTGTTCGTTTGTCCGTCCGTATGTCACAGCCACATTATTCCCAATCTTAGCGGAGAAATGTCCAGTTTCCCTTATAACAATACCAAGCAGTGCGGATTTTCATAAGGAATGTTGTTTCTGCAGAGCCTCTATTTCAAACTTAACTTTGTATCATTGGTTGCAGTTGATTTGAAGGTGGATGTCACCGCTTCTTGGGAGTATTTTTAATAAACTTACAGTGGTAGATAGATTGACTTTTAAGCAACTTTAGTCCTACAAAGTTTTTTATGAATATTTCGATTCTTCTATTCGCATTTCGACATATTCGCCACTGAAAGTTTAAACTTTTGAAATTTTAAAACCACAAATTTTTTAAATGTTTTTTCGACAATAATTCTATAGGAAAGTATTTTATCAAAAAGAATATTAACAGCAACGGTTAAGTGAAGAAAGTGTAATAGACAGATTTTCGCATTTATAATTTTAGGATGGATTAAAATGAATAATCTAACAGACGGAGATTTGCTGAGGGCGCAGGAGACAAAAAATATTACTAACTGGCTTTTACACGCGGTTTCGCTCGCATTTAGGTCATTCAAATACCTGTGTTACTTTTAATACCTTTAAGAATATGTGTACAAAGTTTCATGATGTTTGGTAAAGTAGTTTTCGCATGAAAGCATAAAAACAAACTTATATTCACATTTTTAATGTAAGTAGGGATTAATGGTTTGGTCGTTTCACGATTTATTGACTGAGACGAGTGAAACTACTACTTGATGTTACCAATTTAATCCATTTGAGTGTTTGTAAAAGTGTTTGCAACCTCCAAGCCACAATTTTCGTTGGATACTGAGACTAGAGCCAAGTTAGGACGATATGACCTTTCAGAGAAAAGCCCTGTAGAAACTCTGAGTAAAATAGTGCTTTAGTGAAAGGCTTGCGAAGTCTTTATTACCATGAATTACAATAAAATTGTGGTAGGAATTTACTACGAGTAACAAGCATGTTCCCTTTAGTTTAAATCCCTACATAGTATAAAACAATGTCGCTTCCTTTGTCCTTATGTCCCTTTGTATACTTAAATCTTTAAAACTACGCATCGGATTTTGATGCGTTTTTTTATAAATAAAGTGATCGAATAGGATGGTTTATATGTATATTTTATACCAGTGCGAAGCCGGGGCGGACCGCTTGTAACTTATAATTGTTCTTTGGTACAGTAAGCAATGTATAATATATTGAACCTCCTGCTAGTGCTATGAAAATATTGCAAGGCCAATATCTGTGATGTTTGGTGTAAGTACATTAAATATTTTTAACGCATAATACGCAAACTT